>JAVQKC010014145.1:0-16271 GCA_036025475.1 Philypnodon macrostomus
GGCGTATTTTCAGTTGTTTGACACTTTTTTGTTAAGTACATATTTCCACATGTGTTAATTCATAGTTTTGATGCCTTCAGTGTGAATCTACAATGTCAATAGTCATGAAAAGAAAGGAACCTCATTGAATGAGAAGGTGTGTCCAAACCTTTGGTCTGTACTGTATACTGGCTGAATACGAGTGGTTGGCAGTGAGTGTTAGCCCTAAAGTTAACTGGCCACTGTCCTGGGTGTAACCTGCCTAACACCCATAGTTGCTAAGCTAGGCAAGAATCTACATAAGCAAATTCATTTATAGAATCAGTGGTAGTATCTGCAATGTATTTACATGTATTTACTTTCATTACTAAAATATAACATTGTCTAATCTAAATGCAATTGCTATTTCTGTGATACAGTAATTGTCTCAAAACACACACATGCCAGTCGAGTGTTGCAAGACCAATTGCAGCACTCACAACATCTTGATGTGTTTATGGAGCGACTGTGTGTTGAAATAAAGCAGTCAATAACATTTCAGAACATGCAAACAGCTGCTTCTTAGATATTGGCTCAAAAAACCTATTGGCTCAAAAAACACAGTACCAGTCCACATTCCCACCATAATCGCACCTGTTTCCCTGTTTACACATCCATTTGGTTATGTATTGTAATTTGTTACTGATGTTGCCAATAGGCCTATATTCATCCTACACTATTGTAACGTGACTTAACTCACCATGCCCAGATACATGTATGTGTCAAATAAAAAGTGAGTGATGCTAGACAAATTTACAGGCTCTCCTTCTGGAGGTGACAGGGTCTGTGTTGGAGCTCCACACTGAGTCCTCTGTCCCACTGCAGCCTCTGCGTCACACCTGGCCTCTACCTGTACTTCACGTTTAACTCAAGAAAATATCAGCAGTTAGGTTTTTACAGGAGCATGAATTTTCTCTTTCTAATCACGCTCAGCTCTTGGCTTGAAACTCAGTATCTTGTTGAGTCCAGAAACACATCTGCACTATCAGCTTCCATCAAAATGTATTTCCCATCCAAACATTTAACCAGGGTCAGGCTTGATTAAATGTGTTTTCACTGTACAGTGTATGGATGGCTTTATATACAATGACAGAAAATTCATTCATATTATATCCCAGCCACTATGGGCCCTAAGCGGAATACACCATGGACATTAATTTACTATAGACAATTTAGATTCCATTTCCTACGATCAATGAAATAAAGGCACAGTGTGGAGTTTTTGGTGCCATCTGGTGGTGAAAGTGCAATTCTGTATCTCCATAAAAGCACCTGCAACAACCCTCCAGTGGTTATTTCCTATGAACATGATGATGATGAAGAAATCACTTTGAAAAGTTAGACATAAATGCTGTTACAAAATACCTATACTTTTCAAATAGTCTACACAGTATATAAAAGTGTTTAAATAAAAAGATACCGCTGGTTGTATAGTCTGAGATTGTATTGGAAGCTACAAAAGCATCAGAATCAGAAAAAAAGAGATTTATGCAGGGCTATAAAAGACGTTTTAAAGCAGTATTACAACAAATAAAGCCACTGATGTTCAACACAGCATCTCCCAAGTATCGTTTTCCTCTATAAATCCATAAGAATAATAAAATATGTCTGCTCAGAGGATAAAGCACAAGTTGATATGGAGGACTTAAGCCATTCTATAGATAACTACAACACTTTCCCACAGCCCCTGACTTCTTCAAACCACATCCATGTTCTCTGCAGTTTGACCTTTGGCTCTTCCACACAAGGTATCACTTTATAAGGCTGCAATACTAAATAAAAAAGGCTCGTGTACAGTTTAGAGCTCTCACTGCAAGGAGGAATTCAGGAACATTTGCTGCACATTATCATGTTACAAACACTAGTAATCCTCGCTCTCTGCCTGATGGCATAATTGCCCCTCCAGAGAGTGATTCATAACAATTGTTGCTCTTTTATTGTTTTAATTTCAAGTTTTGTGCCAGTTTTGAATCTGATTTGATGTTTCTGGGTAGGCTTCTGGGGTTGCAAACCAGGGATTTAAACAAGAGGGTGGTTTAGTCCTGTCCACACTGAAACAGTTTTCAAAGGACAATTTGTATGATAGAGATTTTTTCTAAATCCTGGTTTAGTCCTGGTTCAGTTCATGTGTACACCAATCTTTGGTTCAGTCCTAGGTTATACCTTGTTTAGGCCTTGTTGACCCATGGTTTAGCCCTAGTTAAGCTCTGGTTTGAACTTGTCCAGATCTAGTTTAACTTGGTTTACCCCTGGTTTGAAACTGTTTTAGAACTAGTTGACACCTAGTTTATCACTGATGTAGCACTGGCTTTGTCCTTTATTATATTATGACTTGTTGGGGGGGTTGATGACATTTTAGGGAAACTGGTAGCACCCTATAATAGTCTTAACTACATCCCTGCTGCCGACATAATGAGGTAATGGCCGTTATATATGGTCAAAAATGAGTGAACAGAAAAACAATAGCTGCATTTGTCAGTGGATATTGCAGGACGTTGTGAACTTGTGATCTGGGAAAGTGGGCTCGACTCATTGTTTGTGCAGAAATCAAACTCTAATCTGGTGTGTTTGATAGATGTTGCCTTTTATTCTCTGTGTTTATGGATATAGCCAACAACAGTCCTGTGTGGTCCGGTGTCTAATGAAACACACTCATAACCATCAGATGAGTGGCCAGTACACAGTGTTTGATGAGGCGGCACATGGCAGCACTGAGGGGGGTAGTGGTGGGAGAAAACTCCCTAATGTCTACTGTTCAAACCCACAATGGATCTGTGAGCTGTGAAAACAATATTTACAAATAGATTCCTGCATTGTAAATGACCATTTCTTCCCAATGGGCTTACTTGGTTAAATAAAGGTTTAACAAAAAAACTTAATCTGACCATCAATGTCATTTTTGTTGTATGTACACCTTGTATGTAGTATTGTGTTTTCTACACTACACTGATTTACAACTATCCATAACATCTGCCCTGCTCCTGTATACAGTATCTGCCCTACTAACAATAACGTTAACAATGCTTATTGCTGGAGGCAAACCTAAAACTACCTAGTCCTCGGTTTGTAAGAGCCAACCTTTACTTTATTGTGAACCCTTGTCCTGTCCTGTTTTCTACTACCTCTGGTGGGAACATGCTGTCCCCTCCTCTCCATTGGGACACAGTTGTGGGTCCAGCTGTGTTGGTGCTGTCAGCCTCATGCCCGTCCGGTCCATCTCCTCCAGGCCACATGAGCTTGTCTCATGGCGGGCTGAGGAGGATTAGCCCCCCTCTTCAGAGAGGGGTGTTAGGGGTTCAGCAGCAAGTGTTCAGGGGTCACCCAGGGGTCGCACATTTGATCTCCTCACCAGTACAAATTATTATGCCTTGATGTATTATTCTAATTGAAGGGGCTTAAGGAGACAAGAGCCGCGGTTTGTCAATTGATTTAGTCACAGCTTAGACTTAACTGTGTCCCGGACAAGAGCGTATTATTGGGTCATGTGGGGCACTCGATCACATGAGGCTGGCGTGAATGAATTCATACAAAAATGAAAACTTTATCGCTCACTCGTGTGGAAAGTTTGCCTTGGGTTTAACCTTAAAACATGTCACTGAAATCTGACATGTACAGTACATTCATCATAAGACCACATAAGGCACGTAAGGAAAGCTACAAAACAAAATAGTAGCTTTAGACGATGTAAAAGTAATACATGGATCAGCCATAACATTATGACCACCACTCTTAGGTCAGATTAGGCCAGTAAGTTACTACTGACACCTGTTGGAATGCGAGGAGAATGTCAAGATTTTGTCCATGTTGCTGCAGAAACAGTAAAAGATCTAAATTTGATCTAGGCTATATCGATTTTTTAAATGGCACTTTATGCAATTATGTCTAGTCTCAGTCAGATCACATTCAATATGGAGACAAAGATAATTATCTTCTGTCTGTCTTCTGAAGCATTGAAAAAATAACCTTAGTTTGGTTTGGCTGATATATGGCTCCATTTTATCACAAAAAGTAAGTATGTAAGTAAACTTGATCTATATAGCACATTTTACAGATAAAAACATGGGAATATTGCCATGTCCCGCAATGGGGAATGTTTACATTGAGTTTGTGTCAAGGCTTCTTTGTGTGTACATGCGTGTGTTTACGTGTGAAACAGAGTGTGTTTTTTAGGTCAATGTAATATTGTTTATTGTCTCTGCATAACTAAGCCTAAATCTGGTTGTTATTTAGTACGTTAGTGAGTTCCTATTTTTTCAGTTGAAGAAAAAGTTTTGACTTTGGACAGACTCTGCCCGGGGCAACAACACTGGGACACTCCTCTTGGTCGTGGTCCACAGGTGCAAAAATAAAGAAACAACCTCTTAGAGCTGCACACCTGCATGGTGCCTTTCAATCCATGTCGCCCCCAGGTAAGTTCCTCTGAGGGAAACACAGATGAAATATGTCAGCGTTGATCTGGATTCAGACAGAGATCGGACATGAGGGCTGTTTAGACAAGGCAAGATCAGCGCTCACTGTCTTACAAATGACAAAAAGATGTAGTGAATGTGTCTGTTGCTTTTCCTGTAAACATAAACAAACTTGATACAACAAAATATGGTTTCTTGTTAGGAAGTTTGATATATCTTATTTTTATTCAAAGTCCCTCAGCCAAATCGATCGTCTGTGTGCCTACCTACCACCATGTGATAAACAGGAGGCAGGACAAAGAACAAAACACAAAGTGATGTTATGATGCAGCTCTATGGCAGCAGAGTAAACTCCCAAAATGAAACGTGTTCACCACATGGGCTGCATGGGCACAAGGGACGGAAATGCAATACTTTTCTTTCACTTATTCCATTTAGCTTAGCATCTATGGGCCTTAGGCAGGATGTACCCTGGACAATGCCACATAGGCATACACAGACAGACTACTTACTCTTATTTACTCACAAACAGTAACAGTCATGCAATACAACTTGCTTAATTAAAACATCTTAGAAGTCAGTGTCATGACTAAATCATCTGTTATGGGGTGAATGGAGTTTCCTTCAGCTCTTTAATTAATAGATAGGAACAGCGGGAAATTAATGTTAGCTGTGTGTTCACTGTGTTAGCTAATTTAATCTGATTAACACTTCTGTTTACATGTGGAAAACTACTGTCTTCACAGCCCAGTCCACTGTAGACCAGCCGTGATAAGTGGCCCTTGTATGGGCCCTGACACTTTTACATGTCAGTCTGAAATGAACCCTGCTGCTGGTACTAAATGATTTCTTTGAGACCAGTGTCTAGTTAATTCTGTTTTTCTCTCACCAAAGGCCAAACAGACATGCAGAGTGTACACATATAACTTGTAAAACACCAGTGGTCGGGAAGGTGTACATAAATATGATAAAAATCCATAGATTTAAGCCAATTGTGTGTGTACAGAGCGCCTCTTTACAAACTCTCCAGAGGAAAGAGCAATGTTTCCTAACGCTCTCCCAGTTTGTCACACGAGACATACAGACTGTCCAGACCCTTAAATCCTGGTGTTGGCTCAGACCAGTGCTGCTAAGGCTAGTCTAAATCATGTCAATTGGAACCACGTCTTTATGATTTGCAGGAGCAGCCCATGGAAGCAAGTCGCCTCACTTACTGGATAAACACAAATTTGTTCAGCTCAAATAAAATTTGATGAGGAGATAATTTTGCGAGCAAAGGGCATAAAGCACTCTCTCATAAGCCATGCTTCAAGTGGAGCCTGAGGAGGAGGCTCAGTGTGTGATGGACAAGATCAACTGACAAGGATCAGCCTGTGTGTGACGAGGGCCGAGGCTTACTACAGTTACTGTTTTATACACTGTCTATACTATACACAAATGTTACATTCAAGTCCATTCATATTCTGAAAGACACGTCCTTAGTACATAAGCATCAGATGACAGATTTATCATTGGTCAATAAGATAGATGCACTATGCCAACTGAGCTAATCTGTTTTAGATTTTAGAAAATCAAATATAGCTGTAGCCTATATAAATATACATATTACATATTATTAAACTTCCACATTTGTCCTGGACCTCAATGGGCAATGTTAATCTGACATCTCATCTGGAGGTAAACCTGGAGCTGCTTCACTGACTGTGAATCACACACTGATATAAAGGGCTGCACTGACACTGAACCTCTGTAGAGATCTGACACATGTACATGAACTGGTGTCAAATCCATAATAGAACTATGGTCAAATTAATCTTGTGAAAAGTATTCATGTATTTGGAAAAACTATTATAAAATTAGTTTGCTTGAAGGCTTCCTGAGATACATGCCTTTTAATGACAAACGCTGAAGTGAATTAAGTAATCTGTGGTGTAGTTAAATAAAATGAACACAATGTGAAGTACCCATTGCAGTATCTGAAAAGTACCAGTGAGTACCGAGTATTGGCATCAGTCTCTAAACATCCATTTGCATTTGTACATGTACAACTACTGTGCACATTTCACCCTCTCACTCAAACAGTTGTGGGGCGGGTGACAAAGGATTTTTAATTAAAGAACCATCATGAGAAATCTCTGACAAGCAACAACAGACGTGTCTGAAATATGAGAAAATAAGGCACAAATCCCGGAAATGTTTACATCAACAACACCCAGCGCAGGAATCCAAACTCATTTAAGGTCTTATACCACTGTGTTTGATATCAGATGTGCTGTCTTTGAAGTCCTAAGCTCATAATGTCTACATACAGATAGACCTGTTTTCATCCCTCATATGACCACACCGCCTGTTTACTCCCGTCAGGCGCATCCTGTTTGTGGAAGCGTCTCACCTTAGCAGGTACAAGCTCTTTTTATCACACAAGTAAAAAAAAACTGTGACAAATGTAAGATGAAGCCACACAAAATGCTTTCAAAGTGGTGGGTATCATATCTGATCCACTGATTGAGCCTATGAAAAGGTTCACTTTTTTGTATCACAATATTCTTACGAAGACTAAAACATGTTGGTCCTTGGTATACAATCTATATATTTTTAATAAATATAATAATGAATAGTAATAATGTTTTTTATTTATTTTGTATTTTTTTAAATAAAAGGTCAATTCTAAACATATACAGTACATTTTTAACATTACCAGTAAGCTATAAGTTCCACTAGCAGGAGGTTGAAGTTATCAGAGCATTAATTGTCATTAGTCAAATGCAAACAGCCTTTACTATGGGACAGACTCTATTACATTACATCAAATGCTCTAAACTAACATTTGTTTGTATATTGAGTCCTAGTTAACTCTTAAGTACCCATTTCCTCAGGTATCAAAACTTCACTATCAATGTAAATCGTATATTTACTTTAGATGCATTAACAACTGGTAAACACAACGCATTCAACACACAATACTCAACATAATTGCAACAAACTGAAAAACAGTGTCCAGAGTATCAATATTAACACATTAATCTAAACAAAGACTGTGGAGGTGTCATCTCATTTGTCCACATGTTTTGTCATGTAAATACATGCTCAGTCCACACCCCCCAGTCTGTGAACTGACCTACATGTATATATGTGTATATGCATGTATGAACACAAATCCTGAAGATCTTTAATGACATGCATTGAAGAATATACACTGTACAAAAGTTGTACCAAGTTGTTGAATAATGATAAACAAAGAAATTAGGAATCCTCTTATATATGAATATATTAGTGAGCGAGCTGATAGATGTTGAGGTGCTAAAACCATTTATAAATGTACTATCTGAACAGATTTATTGAACCAATTGTTGGTGTGATGTTTAAAGCTCCATGTGATTGATGAAAGCAGAGCTGATGTCACTGTGAAGGAAACGCTTTGAAGCTGATGTGGGTAAAAGGACATCCAGGCTCAACAATATCATACAATACAGCACTGTAGACAGCAGCATCTTAAACACATGACGTGAGCCCGTGAGGACTGGACCTAACAATACTCTGTACATTTCCTATAATGTTAGCATCTTGATGAGAGGCCGACCTTCAAAGTAAGAGTGGTACGAGTTTGCAATCATGGATGCGTAAACAAATGATCTAACTCTGTATCTCAAACGATCTAAAATACATCTGCTCACCTGCATGGGACCTGCTTAATTAGGTATCAAACTTAATCATATTTTATTACAGTTAGTTACAAAATACCTCTATAGACACATCACACCAAACTAAAAGACAATATTGCTAGTGGATTCAAGATGGCTTCAACTTACAAAACACTGGACAAAAAAGTGATGTCTCCATCCCCACCCAAACTAAGTTGAGAATGAGAGCGAAACATAGCTTTACGTTGTTTAATGCCTACCCAATGAAAATAAAATTAAAATGAAAATTTTCTCAAAATGTATTATTTGTCATTGATGTATACGCAGTGCATCCTGACACATTAGGTATACCCATATAAAAAGCTGAAGACAAGAAATGTGAATGTTGAAATAATGTTTTGGAGTATCTTGTGTTCCTGAGTGACATTTACATTTTTGCTTTACTTTTGTCATCCCCATTTTACATAAAATACTAACAAATGGTCTTGTACTGAGCGAAGCCATCACTAAACTGAAAAATTGTCCCTAGGTTTACAGCCAGTGTAACAGCTCCCTCTAGTGTCTGATTTGAGAACCTCTTAAAATAAGTTCAATTGAATAAGTCAAATGAATAGTCTATCAAATGTGTCATCTGTGAGTGTAAAGCTGTATACAGTCAGTTATCTCAGATCAGTTTGAGCCCTCTGTACTATCTGAACTTGGATAACACAGATCTGTTTAAAGGATCTCCCTCAGCGACACATACACTCTTTATTTGAAAGACCCTAAATCACACTTATTGGACTTTTCTGTTGACACTGAAAACCAGTTGTGATTAAAAACAGTTCACGTGGAGTGGAGGAAATATCTGAACGTATACAAGACAACCATAAAGTTGTATGTTTGGAAAAAACAGCACTACAGACCACTACACTGTCTCAGAAAATACAACATGTTTACTAGAGACTTTTTTTAGCTGTATTGTAGATGTTCTCCATTATTCTTTATAAGGCCGTTATCTTAGTATGTATATAGCACACAAAAGTAGGTTTTCAGTCCTGCCTTATCACACCATTGCAGTGATATACCTCACATTAATTTCAGTATAAAATAATATAACATATGTAATATTACAAGGATTTGCCATTGCTGACACAGTTGCTTAAGAAAATAACTAGGCTACCGCAGAGATGCCAGAACAGAAAGTTTTAATTAAGTTAATAAATAAATGTCTAAAGTCTAAAATAACCCAGTGTAAAATAGCTTCTTATTGTTTCATAATTATATTGTTTACATACACATCCATTATATTTCTGAATCAATTCTATTTTCCACTGTGATATAAATGGACGATATAACCATTCGATGTGCGCATTTTTATTTAGATTATTTCGATTGATTAAAATTCAACACAGTGCATGTGCTGATTCTTTAGCAGCCACAAGGAGGCGTCATTCCCCTAAAACTCCACTAAACCCATGAGGCATGACTTCTGGTATCCCACTCGGTTAACTGTAGACTGCTAATTGGATTGCTGTCATCAAGATTGTGCGTAAACAGTTCATCTCCATGGCGTGACAAAAACAACGAGCACATGCAAAAGACACATTAAATGCCGCTCGAGGTTTATTGTAGCCTACCGGTTTGTACGCTGGTCTTTCAACATGCAGACACGGAGCAGTGGTACAGTGATTTTTGTCCCAATGAAAAGGACTTAAACGGGTTAAAACTTGGTGTTTTATCGGTTGGGGGTAAACATGGGGGTAATACGGCCACACCAGTCCATTATGCAGATGAGCGAGCCTGGGCAGAATGTCCGGGCAACTCTGCTTAATGGGGAGGATAATACCAGATGTTTATTGGGACAGGCGGTCAGCCAATCAGAGACGAGGCAATTTGGTGAGTGGGCGGAGCTACAGTGTATGTACTAGGCTCAACATTTATTCTAACAGGTAGTCTTAAAACTAAACAAGAGAGAGCGCCACCTCAGAGAGAGGAGTTATATCAGCTAGCGGAAAACTTTTGGGGACTTTTTCTTGTTTCTTGTTCTGGATATGCGCACATGTTGAGCAGGAAGGGCTCCAACGCGGGGATGACGGCAGTAGCTCAAGCCGGAGTGGACCGTACCAGAGTCGGCGAGCGGCTGCACGCTGCTCTGGTCGGGCTCCAGGAGCTGCATCTGCTCCGGGACAGGCAGAGCGAGATGGTCAGCTGGGCTCTAAAAGCGGACCGCGAGGAACCGGTCACTTCGGTGCACCCGGACGACCCCCGACTCATGAGGGCCGAAGAGCAGCGGCTAGAAGCGACCCTTACTGCGCTCAAACAGCAACTGGTGAGACCTTTAATCACACATTGAAGTATACATTTCTAATTTAGTATATATTTCTAATAACCTGCCACCATAGTCCTTGGCCCCTGATGCTTAAGTCCACTCTCTTCAATTATCAGACATTATGTTCTTCAATTCAAGTACATATTCTCCAAATACCGAATGTCCCCTTGATTTCTTGCCAGTGCATGGTAGCCAAAACCTAGCACTGTGCATTTCCAAATGTACAAACAGCCAAAGTGTTAGCCTATAAGTCAGCTGATTCTCATGCGCAATCGCTTCAATTATTACCAGCCACCCTATAAAGTCCTCAGCTGGGGGTAGGAAACAGGATAGTGTCATAAATCAAGGTTCACTGCGGGACCAGGACCTTGAGTATGTGTATGTGCGCGTCCTTGTAAGCGCGTGTCCGTGCAGTCTGCAGGGGGTTATCCACAATCATTAACCACTAAGAAATAGGAACAGGGAGCATTGTGAGAACCGTTTACTACGGGATGTGTCCGTGTGTTGGTGCAGTCGATTCACTAGAGGCTATTACAGGGTTTTTCCGTGACTGACTTCCAGGTAACACTCTGTAGGCTGCACTGGGATTAAGGTGTTTAGTTAGTGTGTAGTGGAAAGTTGCACACAAAGGCATAGAGAGTACATTATTGGGAAACAGAAAGATCAAAGATACAAATAAGCACAATATAGTTTAAGATGAGCCAGTGATCAAATTAGATAATATAATACCACAATTGCAAAAGCTACCAAAGATATAGGCTATTGGGATAGGGATAAAACAAGCACATACAATGTAGTGATCCAACTAATACCACATATTAAAGTCTATGATATGATATGCATAGTAATAATTTTGAGGTTATTCTATGTTATTTAAAACCCACTATAATGGTAACAGTACATGCATTGAGCAGCAGAGCAAACAGTCCATGGCCCCACCCCCAGCCTCTTTCGTCCATGAAGCCGTTTACACAAAGGGCCATCCCTCTCCATGTGGGGGGCACTACCAGCGCCCTGTCCCGAACTCCCCGTGTCCTGCTGGGGTTAATCATCCACCACAGCTGGGGCGGCTTTGTTTTTCCGATGGCTATACATTAAAGCATCATTTCAATAGGACCCCCTAATAAAAAGTTTTGTAATATACATTTTCATTGAGCTCTTCCTGTTGCATGAAAAAGGGGTAGAATTTATAGGGTTTCATTCATTCAATAGGATTTCTTCTTTTGTGTTGCAGTCTCGCCTTCGCAAACAGGATGTGGGCTTGAAGACTCACTTGCAGCAGCTGGACCAGCAGATCAACGAACTGAAACTGGACGTGAACAAGGCGTCCACGGATCAACTGGAGACTGACAGTCGGCCAAGTTCAGGTTTGTACCACACGCATTTACTTAATGAGGAGCGATGAATCATATGCAGCCAACCATCACATTATGACAGCATATCTGAGCTAATCCATTATCTCCATATTGTTCTCTGCAGGTTTCTATGAGCTCAGCGATGGCGGATCTGGCTCCCTGTCCAACTCGTGCACGTCTTTGCACAGTGCGTGTCTTTCATCGTCCCAATCTAGCTTGCTCGTAGCTCCGATAAGTCCTGTTAATACTCAAACCGAGCCCCAAATTCAAAGCGAAGTGGCCCGGAGACGCTCTGCAGATGAGAGCACCGCCCAAACCACTGCACCACGAGCTAAAGGGCTGCACTTGGGGAGCAGCCGGATTCGTGCGAGCACTAATGGCACCGAAAAGGCCCGGCCCAGACCTGTGTCAACAGGTAATCAACCTTTTATCTCTTTTGTAAGCTTTGTGTGGAAATGTAAACCCTGCAATTGTTGCTACCAGGCAACCCAGCATGTATTTTGGTTCGTGATTACATACCATTTAAACTGTGTGTGTCATCCAATAGACTAATGAATATTTACATATTTTTTTGCTTGTCTGTTTAGGTGACCTGGACAGAATGGTGGCTCAGATACAGAACTACAAAAAACCAGCCGTGGATACAAACAAGCCTACACCAACTGGCCAAGTGTCATCAGTGGACCCTAAGTTTCATACCAACCTAGTTTCACGCACTGGAGCAGAAGTGTACCACTACCCAAGCCCCCTGCATGCAGTCGCTCTCCAAAGTCCAATCTTCTCCCCTAACAGTGACCCAGCCACCAATGGACTTTTAGAGGGTCAAATGTCCCCTGTAAACTGCACCAACTCACTTCAAAGAGTATCACCCAGTTATGATACCAAAACGTTGGGTTACATTGACAAGATCCTTCAACGCAGCTTCAGTAAACTCCACTTTGAATCGGGCACAGACACTCTCCAGTCACAGAGCTCACACAGGAAGCCCTCAGAAGTGGTAACAGTATTTCCTGAATTGGTGTCTCAGAGAGAGGTGTCACCAGCTCAACCCCCCATCCCATCTCGCAACACAAACGTCCCGCAAGATAACGACCAAAAGAGGCACTGGTACACCAGTCAGGAGGCAGCTGATAACGCAAACCACAAACAGTTGCTAAGGGGTGGCCCTGAGGTTTCACACCGCCTGTCCTTCCCAGCTGACGGGCAGGAGTACAGCTCAGATGAAGTCACCACCTCCACCCTCAAGAAAACCAACAAAATCCAGGCACAGTATTTGAGTTTGTCAAGAAGCCATTCAGACTACAGAAGCAGTGACAACATTGAACCAAGACAACATGATAGGAAATCACAGAATCAAAGCTCTAGTACAGAGGAGTGCCCAAGCTTTGAGGGACACGTTCCTCACAGTACGTCCCCACAATTTGTCCATGCCAAATTTGTCCCGGCCGGCTCGCAGAGAGTCAAAGTGCGCCAGGTCGACCGTAAAAGCAAGTCTGTAAAACTCAAAAAGAAGAGTGGGGAGAAACCTAGGGTGCCAAAGCAACATCATGGCTACTCCTCCGGTGAGAAGTCAAAGGACTCTGCAAGCAGTGGGTCTAAATCAGAGCAGAAGAGATCCGCAAAGGGAAAAGTGGTTCAAAAGTCCCCCATTTATCTGTCAGATGACCGCAGATACGGTTCGGGGTCAGATTCGAGTCACTGTGGGCCAGGATTTATGCACATGCAGAAAATCCAGGCTAAACCTCAACCCAATATATCTGTCAGCAAGTTGGGCAAAAGCCGCAAACCGCAGATCATGGAGTATGAGGTTGATCAGAGAAAGAAACGACAAGGACAGATGGACATGTACCAGGCCTCTGCATCTTATCACCAGAGGCCAAGAGAGCCCCAAATCACCCAAAATGTCCACATGGTCCGCAGCATGAATGCCAGAGCGGGACAGTGGCTGCAGCCCACACACCCCCACTTCCCCTCCTCCATGTCTTCAAATTCCTTCCTCCACAATCTCAATTCCAGATATCCCGCTGCCCCCTACCACGTGACCAGCCAATACCCACCCCGATGTGACTCTGAATATTCAGCCGAGTGCGCTTCCCTGTTCCACTCCACCATCGCAGCGAGTAGCGATGGCGAGATGAGCGACAATACCACAAACCGATTTGGAGATGGTGAGTCTAGCCAGAGCTACCAGTCATTCTCAGATTCTGATAGTAGCCTGTCTTTTGATGAGGATGACCTGCTGGATGATGAAGGGGGTCTAGTTTGGGCCAATGCTGCGATGGGACCTACTGCTGCGGGACGTCCCATGCAGCAGCAGCCCCCACCCGCTGCTCAATCGGCCTGTCGAATTAAAGCGTCCAGGGCCTTGAAGAAGAAGATCCGGAGGTTTCAGCCTGCCTCCTTGAAGGTCATGACCCTGGTGTAACTAAGCTCCAAAAAAGCACTGTTTGTCGGGGCAACACAAAACACACGCAGCTGTGGGATGCATACTTTAGTCAAGGGGTCACGTGGCTGTTCAATGACTGAGGTTGAACCGGACTGTATCTGTGCACTATATGTTAATATGAATTCAACTGAAAGCAGCACATTGTATATTAACATGTATATGACAATTATTGTTACATATTTATAATACTTAATCACTTTTCTTTGCTGCATTTGACGATTTCAGTTTGTTGTCAATGGTATCAGTACTTTAAACCAATCTTTTTATTTTCAAATGTTATATCTTTATTATTCACTTTCTTGATTATAACATTGTTTGGCTATAAAATAAACACCCTTTAATATACATTATTATGGCTTCCTTGGTTTTATGTTTGTTGTTATTTTGAGATCCTTCATTAAACTGTTTTCCGGAGTCGATCTCTGTGGTATTAGTGACTAAATTGCCCTACACTGTTGATTTGAAAAACCCCCACAATTCTCCAAAATGTCCGACCAAGGCAAAAACCATTTGGTTGTAATAGCTGTAACGACTCTTATCTAGTTTCCTGAAGTTGTTTGTTACTTCTTCAATAATCAACCACAGACAGTGATGTTTAATTAGAGGGAGAAGCTTATCAGCCCCTCAGACTTTTAAATGTGAGCAAACAGCCAAGTACTAAAACACTATGGCAGCTTCACACAGACATTATGAGATGAGGCCAAGGGAGGGACACTGAAGCTTTTTGTTCTCAACCCAACTACACAAATACATATGGCACATTGAAATATCTTCAAAAAAGTTCCTTATTATTCACCACCTCTGCGCTCAAGTTTCACAAAGTAGTCTTGAAGTTTAAAAACAGTTGGTGGGTAAGGAATGAGACACTTGGGATTAGAGTGGGAATGACAGACGATAAGGCTCCTGTCAGGGGGAGATTAGGCAGTGGGGCAGCTGTGCCAATTGTGCCAAATAATCTCATTTCCAAAATCTGTCTTGGTATCTTTCCATTAAAATTCCTTCAGACATAGGGTGAAGAAAAGGCCACTCGTGAAGGTGGCTTGTCTAGGCAGTGATTTAATAATGTGTTTCTCCCATCAGGCAGTCAGGGTGACCCAGGAGTTGCCAAGTAAGAAGCTTATAGAGGTGACAAAGATTTCCAACATTTCGGGAAAATTGAGCTTTGATGTTCTCTGCAAATCCAGTCATCATAGACACTTAGGTACAAGACATTTGGATCATTTATGCATTGGGACACTTGGTTGAAATACTTAAATAGAAAAGGCATAAACTCATCACTATAGGTATAAATCAGTAGCTGCTTATTGCACAGAGCGAGGGCTAAAGTGCATCCAACGTGAAAGATGTTAAACAAGTGGCGACAAATGAATCAATCTATTTGTACAGCAGCTGACCTCTGACCCTCTGGTAGAAAGGGTAGGTTCGAGCGGTCGTTTGGATTAGTGTTAGGCTCAAAAAGGCCACGACATGAACTGGACTTGTCTTTGAAGTCCAGACCACGATGGCTTGACCTTGTGCACTCACTGACCTCTCCAGTTGTATTGGAACCAGTTCATCTCACAATACAATACAACACCATACCATACAGACCATACTGTGGGCCTTTTTGCATGACCACCATTGTTGCCTTTGTCTCTGTTGTGCTTTGACATTATTTTCCTCTATAAAAAAGACCTCACCTTTAAGAGCTTCATGCTAATTATATCGGTGAAAACAGCGTGTCGTATTCTTCGATGACTATTAATTAAGTAATTCACTAATTAATGTTTTGATGCACTTTTATTGAGCCAATAATCCTGCTGAACATAAACAAAATTGTGTGAATTTTGTCACATTGATCCGGGCAATTGTATACTTCATGTACATAGGCACATTACAGAGGTCAAATCAAGAATGCCTCTATAGCGCCCCCATGTTTATGACCCCTATGGGACCCTGGACACACTTAGTTTGGCAGAGAGCAATGAAACGTGGTACAGTGATTCTCCACAGTGTACCCAACATAAAATATTATTATGACCCCACTCTACAACAAACAGGAAGTCGGCCATTTTGAATTGAATTTGGGAGGTCAGGTATATTTGACAGCCT
>JAVQKC010014151.1:0-11404 GCA_036025475.1 Philypnodon macrostomus
ATATATATATATATATATATATATATAACTATATGTGCCAGATTAAAAATTCTGGATTTTGTAAGATGATGAAAACCCAACATCAGGGGACCCATCTTTGATATTTTGATTTATTTAATATGGTTTATTCAATCTATAATAATGGTTACTACTATTTTTCTTTTTATATCTCAAAAAGCCATTACCAAGTTTTGCACAAGTGCTACTAGTTATACAATCACCTCGAGTTTGAAGCCATTCTAAAATGTTCAATCAAGACATTTCTCTCTTAACTTCACACGAAACCACCCACATCCATTTTGCCGCAATCCTATTGGCTGCTCTCCGTGTTCTCCACCAATGAGAGACCTTGTAGCGGTGGTGGCAGCAGCTCCCTTTTATAAGTCTTTGGTGGTAGTTTGGGAAGCTGCGGGCTGGAGTTGTGCCGCGGCGGGACAGGGGGCGCTGTGATGGGTAAAGAGCAAAGGCTGTTTTGACTTGCACTAAGAGAAGGAGTGCGGCGCGGGACACGCGGAGAGGGCGTACTGGGCGGCGTATTGGGAGAACTGGGAGAGCTATTGCCGAAATCCCAATGGTAGCGTCCCACCGGAGAGGGCTGGAGGTTGATGGGGTAGTTGATGAAGATCTCAGGGGGCCGTTGGGGCACCGGAGGCGGGGTGTCGGGCATAGGGTCCCGGGGCGGAGGTGGAGGAGGGCTGGGTAAGGGGCCGTCTAGAGGGATAGGGCCGTTGTAGGGAGCGCGAGGCTGGGTCCGAGGCAGAGGAGGAGGCAGTCGGGGCGGGATGGCTGGAGGGTTGTCCGAACTAGAGCCCATCTGAGGGAGAGAATATATATATGGTAATTTATTACTATCTTACAGTACAACTTAATGCTATAGTCCAGAGGTTTCCAAAAAAAATGCTTAAAATTGACAGCCCACAAACTTTGACTATAAACACCATTATTATGCCGTTCAATCCCTATTGCTCCATGCCTCCAAACCTTCATACCTTGTCAGAAACATTGCTAAACCCATCAGTTGTCTCACCTTAGTCTCTGATAAAGTGTCTTTCCTTCGCGGAGGCAGAGGAGGGGGCTTCAGCGGCTCTTCTCCGAGCTGATGGAGACTACCACACGACACTGACTGAAACTCTGATGGAAAACAACCAAAAAAAAACAATCAATAAACAATATATCCAAAATGATCAAAGAGTGATGGCCCTTGGACTGTGAGACTTACTTGATGGAGGCAGAAGAACTGGGGCGAATATAGAGTTATTACCTGCTGAACAAGAAAGGATAAATATAGCGATAATTATCAATAGTCAATAAGTTCACAGACTCAGATTAATTAGGTGGTATGTATTAAGTGCTGGATGCATCTGTATTTTGCCATTTTAAGATGATAATTGGACCAGATTTATATACAGATTTTTTTTTACTAAAATAAAACAAAGATTGATGAGACTTAGGAAAAGCCAGATAATAAAATTGGTTGTAAGACATCACACTTTTTGGCCCATTGTTTGTGGCATTGTTTTTCTAATAGACTTTACTATGGATTTTTTGGGATATGGATTTTAAAATCTCAACATTTTTCAATAGTATAAAACAATTAAATGTATATTATTGCATTGCCACAAACCCTATTTAAAAAATCTAAATACTGACCTCCGTACGAGCTGCTGAGATCGGCCTCCATGAACACTGAGCTGAGGTCGGAGGAGGCGGACTGTGGGGGGGTGGGGGTGTTGGGGGAGGTGGGGACAGAGGCGGAGGCGGGGGTCTCTGGTTCGGTCTCGGCAATGCTCCTAAACGTGATCTTATGAGGAGGCTCTCTCTCCAGAGGGACGGGGTGGCCTTTCAGAGTCCCAGAGGTGGACGTCCGCACAGGCCTGATCCCCGGAGATTTAAGGGAGTACACCGTCTTTCTGGGCTGGTGAAAGATGAAACAATGACAGGTTCAAACTGAGCAAATACCAAAAGTTGGGGATATTGGTGAAGTTACAGAATTCTCCTAAAATACAATATAACCTACACTATCACAAACATGACAACCATTATTTCATGGTATGCTTAAAAAAATTTGTGTTGGTGTGTACTATATGCTGTACATTGTTTTCACAAATTGAAAATTATATTATCACAGTTTCATTACAGCATAGCAAGTAAATGAACTGAGTAAAAATTTTGTGTTCCTCTCAAATTATAATAAAATCCCATCCCTTGAAATATGGGATTGTACAAAAATTATACGTTCCACTATCAGATGAACAATCTCATTTACACTAGTTTTGGTTGCAGTGATGTATGCAGACTATACTTTTTCACGGCCCGTTTTATGCTTGTGACGTGTCCTTTCTAACAAAATAAAAGCCGAAAAGCATTATTATTCAGAGACACTTACAAATCGTGGAGGCTGCCTGGAGTTACGTGGCTCGATTTCCAGAGACATGTTGAAGAGATAATCTGAAAACTCCTTCTCACTTCTGTTCCCCATCGGGTTCAGATTTTCAAAGAATCTCTGAAGGAATATTAACACCACATTTTAGCACACACGCTTTAAACATACCAATAAAATTACCAAAATGACAAAGCCTACTCACCCTGATGTCCTGCTCCACTTTGAGGCAGTAGGGCTGGTTCTGGTACTGCTGGATCTCTCCCGTGATTTCAGCCACTTTCCGCCTTTTGCTGAAGTTGATGAGTTCTTTGCCGTGACGTTTGAGGAAGTCCGGGTTTCCTTCCTCTGTCTTTAAGATGTTTGTTAAATAGATACCTGAAAATACACATATCGACACATAAGTGAATGAGACAGACTGTAGAGCGATTACAGCACTAATTGAATTACTAAGAGCCAGTTTATCATACATTTCTGTAAAATAAAAAAACATTTTGTGACCAATTTGGCTGATACCAATATTCTCTGGCTGTTTCGAAAAGGCCTAAGTTAGAAGTTATTCTCTTTGCACAACAGGTAAGGCCATCTATATAGCCAGATACCAATATCAGGCAAACATGGGAATATCGTCCAATACCAATGTGCATCGCTATTTGGAACTATTGACAAAAATGACTTGTAAAATGGTGCAACTGTTGAGTGACACACTACACATCTTCACATACAATTGCTTACTATTGTATTTCTATTATCATTACACTCTAAAAGGGAACAACAACTAGATGAGGAAATACTATCCAATATTGTTGAGTAAAGATAACCATGTTTCTGTCAACATATCAAACTTGTAAACTCCCTTTGAAACGTTCAATCTAAATAAGGGACATGCGTCAGAAAATTACAACAGTTTATATCACATACAACCAGTTATTGTTATGGAAAAGTTAAGGGTTTTCAGAGGGCCCATGCAAAACAGAGCCCACAGTTGTCATTGTCAACTTGAAGCCATAAAATATTTGATTACAGTATACAGAGAGTGAAAACATAGTTCTGCACCAGTGATAGTGGAGCTCTTACCAAAGAAAGGCACACAGGGCGGGTTTATTGACTTGAGTTTAGCCAAATATTTCTTAAAATGGTCCTGGCTCAGCTCCACGGCCTCCTCCAGGACTTTCTTCTTCCTCTCTGGTATTGCCTGTTGAAGACACAAATGTAGGTTTAACTTTAGTATTATACTTGACAATAGCACCATAACAGGTTGTTTTTGTTTATTATTATACAAATGTGATATTGAATAACTACATTGAATTTAGCAGTACAAAAATCTCCTTAATTAAACATTTGACTCCTCCCAACCATATCCTTTGCATTGCTGTTTTCACACTAGCTTTCTGTCCTCTTTGATACTTGAAATGTATTAAGAAACATAAAAAACAAACTAAAACTGGGACTAAATTTATAACTAAACCAGACAAAGATGTTTAGACTGTTGCCCCCGTGACCAAAAAACTAGATGACTGGGTAGATTTTAGCAAAGAATTGTGCATCAATAGTTATTGCTTACCTCAAAAGTGTGGTCGAGCCTGTAGACCGGGACTGAGTTGATTGCACTGACCACCTCCAAAACTCCATTAAAATTATTGAGCTCCTGAAACACCTGCAGTATCTCTATAATCCTGATCATCACAGCCACTCTCTCCTCCAGGTTCATCATCTCCACAATACACCTAAAACATAAAACAGCATCATGGAATACAATGAACTTATATATTTGTATATATAAGTAAATAAAATGTGATGGTGGGGAACTGACTTTTCAAACCACAGGGTGAGGTTGGTGGTGTGGCGGATCATTCGGAGCAGGTTTGGGGAGTTTTTCTCCTTGTCCTCTTTGGTCCAAACGCTGCCGACCAACTCTGAAGGCCGCACCGCTCTGAAGAGTTAACAGGGATTGGGGAAATGAGGAAATCTGTGCTACATTTTTAACACAATATATGACACAAATCCACAGATAAGCAACCATGGAAGCATTTGAAAAGCAATGCTCCCACTGGCTGTTGGTCTATATGGCTTTCCAACTGTACTGTGAAACTATCAAATTCAGTATTAGCTATGTCCACTAATATATGGAAATGTATGGCCTAAGCTTGGAATCCATTGATTGCTCATTTCAAATAGATTTTTAAAACTACATGTACATTAAGGTTGTATTAAAAAAAAAAGACTAAAAACACAAAAATTCAGGGTGGGTCTCCCTTACCTGTATAGCTCAGACTCCAGAAGGGTGAGCTGGCGGGCGATCTCGATGGGGTGTAGGGTGAGAATATCGAAGGTGTCGCATTGTCCTGCTCTGCAGAGGTGCCATTCGATCGGAGGAGGAGGGCTCTCGAACGTGATGTTGTGACTAACGCCGTTCGTCTGAGTCTGCAGCTTCCTCTTGATGATCTTATTAATGGACTCCACCCATTTCCTCATTGACTTTCCTACAATTAAAAAGGTATTTGTTGTATTTGTAAAGTGCAAAGGTTAAATATAGACATTTCAAAAGGTCAATTGAATATACAAGCAATTCTCAATACACAATGTGTCAGACACCTACTGTAGATGAAAAGAGTTCCAAACCAGGACTAAAAATGTTAACTAGGACTGAGTAGATACTAGTGGAAAAGGGGCATTACTGACACTGGCAAAAACTACAATTATGTGACTTTGTGCAACGCAGAGAGTTTTGTGGTGAATTTGACAGCTGTGTGTGTATGACTATACCTTCTATCTATATCTACGTGTGTAAAAACTACTATACTTAAAGCAGTAAATAGAAAACCTGACTTTATTGTATGAGACTAACCTCTGAGTTGTATTTTGCTGGTGATATACTCCTCCAGTCGACTCCTGAGCTCTGGGTCGTTCTCGAAGTCGTAAAAATGATGCTCGACCCACTGTCGGAAAACATTCAGGACTCTGCCAAGACAAAACCAGTCAGATTTAATTCATTACAAATATTTAGTTCAATCGCTCAAGTCAAACAAAGGGAAAAACTTTAAGTGTTGAAGGATTTCTGAGAAACAAGAGGCCTATAAATTTAAAAATAGATTGTTTTATGTCTGTTTAAAAGATACACGCCAAGTCCAGATTGTAAGTGAACAAATGAGGATCGTCTGATGATAATGTTCCACTATTTTTATCCTGATGTGAACTTTTAAGTGGACTCAACTTTTACTGTATGTGCTCTTCCCTGAATTTAAAATAAACTAGGCTTAAATCTTCTAAGACCACCCAAGTCTCATCAACATCAAAACCCATATATTTTGCGTAATCTCTATTCAGTTTCCAACACATTTAATTGAACTATTTGACCTAACTTTGACTAAGAAAGCAACAGACATTCAGTACATAACTATGACCAAAACTTGTGTTTTGTGTGTATATATATATATATATATATATATATACCCCCCATAATGCATCATACCTGAGCTGAACAGGCTGAACATATTCCTTCCTGAATCTCTGGAGCTCGGCAGCCATCGGCTGGTCTCCGTTCCATAGAGCCTGTCTGTCCTCCTCCGTGGGCTCGGGCTCAGGGATCTCAATCCTGGGGAAAAAATATTAATTATAAAAACAGACCATGATAATATCAATATAATGAATGAATAAAATAATGTTTTTGAAAGTGGGCCAAGATGTCTCTACAATACTTATAGACGGTGAGACTTGAAGACTGTACCTGTCTATGAGCAGTGTAAGCAGCTCTTGTGGTTTACAGAACGACCGGTACGTGGTGAGAAACGTCCTCACAAAGTTGGGATCTGCAGAGGAGAAATACAACGATAACTGATAGCTTTGTACTCAAATCTGGCTAAATAGTAGTGCAACAGTGTAATGAGTGCACAGTATTTCATAATGACCAGGCCACATCCACGTTCTAATGTTACAAGCCTTGTAATAGCTCTTCATACAGTTTTGTTTTAAACTCAGTAAGGTCATCGAACCCATTTTTTGCAAGAATCTGTACACACACGTTGAGGCCATACAAATGTTTTCTATTAGATGTATAAGGGTGCCACCTAATTATATACAGCCCATATCATTGCAGACCTTTTGCTTCAAGCCTTACCTGCGTACATGTGGTAGGTCAGCCTCTCTATTAGTTTGACCACAGTGCCTGCTTTGATGATGGGGATGCCCGTTTTGCTTTGCACCTTATCCTCAAACACTATATTCTCCTCAGAGTCCTGCACTGCGAACATGTAAACCTCTGGAGAGGGCAGTCTTAGCGGATGCGCCTGTTCCTCGTGCTGCAAAACCGTATCCAACATCCGGTCCAATGTAGATCTATACTGCAATGTCACAAGAGCCGCCATCCATGCCGCTTTCTCCTCTGCGGTCCGTGCACAGAAAACTGCACAATTTTCGTCTTTTCCTATGAGTTCAAATGCGTGTTTAAGCTCTGATGAATCCTCGCGGTCCACAATACGGATTTTTCGCAACACAAATTTTTCCTTTAGACGATACTCAGCACCGCTGCCCGAACCAGGAAGTCGAGAGCTCTGATTAGCCTTGCAGCTGATCATTAAACCATCAAACAGGAAGTTGTGGCGTTCATGTTTGGCGCCGGCTCGTATCAAAGGCCCCTCTAAGATGAACTCGCTGCAGCACTGCCCGATGTCTTTGCCCTCCCAGCCGTCAATGCTCTTCTGGATCTCGTTCATGCGTTTGATGGCCAACTGTTTGCTACGGACCTGTCGGCTGTACAAGCGGTACATGGGCTCACTGGGGAAGAGAGGGATAAAGAGAAAGTCAGTCTTAAGCAGCATGGCAAATGGATGATTTAAATGTGGAACAACTAGGAAATTACAATCATATTTCTGTAAAATGCAAAGCTAAAATGCAACATATCTCAAAATGGTAAAAAATCTGCAATACCCTTGGGCAGAGTATTAGTTAAATTTGCAAATACGGTTGCTTTTCTTGCAGCATGTGGAGCTAAAATCTCTACAACTGTGCCTGTCCCAAGCCTTCGTAAGTGTTTCATAGGCTGATGTGGGGAGGAAGTAACGATAGAAAATAATGATGTTTCAAACAACTAGCTCCAACCATATAATAATGACTTAATTTAAAGTAAAAGTGGCTATACAAACCCAGGTTTACGACGAGGCTGGTGCTTGGCATAAATCCGGTCAACGCTACACTGAAGGTTAATGAGAGCCGTGATGGCCTGTTTCAAACATTCTCTGTCGTCTTCATCCTCACTACGCTCTTGAAGTTGCTGCAAAATCAGAAAGAAAACACAGGAAGTTTAAGGAGTACTGCTAAGTATAAGGGAAATTATCAAATTTAAAGTTTAGAGGTTTACACAAGTCATACCTGTAGTAGCTCGAAGTAGTGCATACAGTGATAAACAGGGACCATCATGAGTTGAGGAAGGACATACTGAACCGCTTCTTTGAATCCTTCTGCAACTGACTGTGGACAAAAACACACAAGACCCAAACATTATTTAAAAAATTATTTAACATTCATGTCTTTTATGCATGTATTGTATCATGTCTGAGGAAGGGCACATGCCTGAAACGTCACATGTGGTGTGAATAATAAGAGAAATAAAAAATTGGGAGCTCTATTTGTTGTGCGGATCCTACTTCTTTGTATTTCAATGTATTGTATACGGAACCATTAAAAAACTATTTCTAGGCTTTTAATAAACCTTAAAACTAGTGTCGAAGATTGGACCCACAACCTCCTTGGTGTGAGGCAGGGCAATTACCCACTATGCCACTGTGTTTTTGCAGCAATTTACAATTTGAAAGAAATGGAAGATTTTCTGTTAGCTCAACAATTGCCTCCTTTTGAGTGGGATCTAAATATTCAGAGACAAAGGCTAGAGGCTCATAAGGACACTACAAGAAACCAGAGAGGCCTCAGTCATGGTTTAAATCTCCTATTCTCTACACAGACAAAACCAAATCAATACAGGACGACCACACACTGTCTGCTCCCCCCGTTCCTGACAGGATCAGCCCGACAGGGAGAGGAGGGTCTGAGGAGGAGGGGCCTAATGATTGACAGCAGCTGAATGATGACCTAAGTTTAGATCATGTTATTGAGGGGTCAGCCTCCTCTAGGACACACTGTAGAAGCACATTATTGATGAGATAGTCACTCAAAAACAAGAGGAGAAGCCAAAACTAAAAATGAGTGTTTGGACGGATGGTGAAGTTGCTTATTTGCAAAATGAATGCACCATTGTGGTCCAGAGCAAAAAGAAGTGCCTGTGCCCCTTTGTTTATTGCAATATAGTATTTTCATAACAACATTCTGGTAAGTGTGGGTGCGCGGTGGTAAGAGTGGTTAGTGCTGCAGCCACTATACAGACATGCGTGCCTCTGGTGTAATGAAGTTGTCTGTCTTTGTATATCTCTGCGTCAGCCCTGTGATTAATTTTTTATTGATTTAATTTTGTCAATTTTGTAATTTAGCCAGCTACAAACATGCTGGGTGAAGACACTGTTTTTATGTCATGCATGGGTTATATCTTGAATAGAGTATAAAGCGCTACTTTCACATTACTGTGGCTCTAAAAGTAATACATGTATTTTTCCTATCTTCAAAAGCAATGTCTCAATCTAAGCCTCCCTCAGTGGACATCATGTTCCCATTACAGAGATGGACCATGTGGAGATCCTCTGACGTCTTCTTTCACAGATTATTCTCAACATTAAAAGACCCTTAGGTCATCCCCTCCTTGTCCTTACAAGAAAACTGTCCAGCAGTGTGGCAGCCCAGGCTATTTTTATGGGACGATGTAATTTAGACACAACCAGACGCTGCTAAAGCCGAGTGCTTCACAGATCGACGCACATCAAATCAGACAAAAAAGGAAAGGAAGAGAGCAGAGAGACAAATGCCTAAAATACAATTCACCCCATTAAACATTATAGCTAGATCTCCTAATGGCATACTACAAACAAATGTGTAAAAAAGGCTTGAATATTAAAGAATTAAGATCTCACACACCAACTCACCACCTCAATCCCACTTCACACATTCTGAAAAAAGGGAGCAGTGTGAAAGACAGATAAATAGATAAAAGATAGCATAATGATCTGATGCTAAAGGCTTGCGCTCGAGTTAAGGTCCACTTGTGTATTATTGCAGTAATACTGTGTGTGTGTAAATGTCCTCATAGGATCCGAACTAATGGATGGACAGTAAGTGTGAGATGGAGTGATGAGATTAGTGTTGAGGCATAAACAGATCCTGGAGGAGTGTGAGGCTGGGGGTGGGGCATTTAGACATAGAGGCATAACAGCACTAGCCCCTGAGACCACTGACAAATACACACACTATTTGAGATGTAGAACTATTCAAACCAGAATGTGCTATAATAATAATACATACCGACACACTGTATAATCATATAGACACAGTGTACAATGGTATAAGACAGTAGACAGTAAAATACAGTATGTGGCTTAGGTTTTTGTATTGTTTATAGATGAAAGTGAAAATGTTCAAGGCAGAAAATAGTAAAAAAATCTATCAAAAAGTATCTAAAAATCTATTTATCTTTTGGGATTTGTGCAGCAGAATAACAACAGATACGGTAAAGAAACAATGTCCAAACAATTTTTTTGTAGCTCCACAAAAAAACTGCCCTAATCTAAAAAAAACAAAAAAAACATTTCTTGAATATTTGGACAATTTACTTTATTTTGGTGTTGTTTTATTATATTATGGGACACATGGTTGATATAATTCTTGTGCCTACTAATATCAATCTAAAAACTAGAATTTTGTGGTAAAATAATCAACAAAACCTAGTTTCTGATTCTGACTTTTTGGTCTTAAGCCTGAGAAAACACCAGCAAATATTTGGTCTTCAAAGGCCGCTCCCCGTCGAGCATAATTCAATAGTATTCTTGTGAGGAATGTCCAAATAAAACAATG
Organism: Philypnodon macrostomus; assembly: GCA_036025475.1. Classification (NCBI taxonomy): domain Eukaryota; kingdom Metazoa; phylum Chordata; class Actinopteri; order Gobiiformes; family Eleotridae; genus Philypnodon; species Philypnodon macrostomus. Next base: position 10,331 of record JAVQKC010014151.1, read on the forward strand.
CAGCAGCAGTGAATAAACTGAACACAGGACTGGAATATGTTCGGACCTGCATCGGACTAATACCAGAAACTCTCAGGTTTACTTCAAAAGCTCACAGGAACAGAGCTGTTTGTTTGTTCAACACACAAAAAAATGCAATAGTCACTGGCCAGGACTGTACTGTGCTGTGCTTTTGGGAATTTTGAGGGAATTTTATAAGTTGTGTTCCTGTGAAATATATAATAATTCAGATTAAAGAAGATGGCAAGTCAAGATTTTTTACATTTTGGTTTAGGTCACAAAAGTGGATCACAGGAAGGTAGAATATAGTTCCAGTGATTAGAAGTCTGAATTGGTTTAACTATGTGAAACAAAATGTAGGTGACAATAAAATATTAAAGAAAGAACCAAAGTGTAGTGTAGCATATTAGTTAGATAACAAGCTTTCAAAAACAACCATGTGACTGTATATTGTCTGTCATTGTGTGTTGTACCTGGAAGTAGAGTCCGACTGTGGATTTTGACATCAGTTGGTTGAAGTGCTCGTGGAAATCCTTATTGAGGATGTCCTGGGACAGGGTCTCGTATGGATCAAAAGCCTGCTCCTGAAACGCACACAAGAACACAGGTTATATTAGGACAGGTCAGAGTAGAAATACAGTGTGAGTAGATTAATGAACCAAAACAAAACCAAAAATGTATTTCTAATTGTGGAAAATAATGGTTATTGGTCAGAACTGTCATGGTCAATTTAATATATTGTTTTAGTTAGGTACTATATGATTTTACTAGTGGTAGCAAGTCTAAGTACTTGTAAATTATCATATGTCAAGATACACTGTTCCTCATAGTATATAACAAGGCCTGTGCTGTCGTCCCGACAGCAAAGTGTATATCGGCGAAAACGACCCCATACGTCTTCCCCGTACGTCTGCCCCGTACGTCTGCCCCGTATGTCTGCCCCATACGTCGCCCCATACGTCTGCCCCGTACGTCTGCTACAGCTATTACCAACGGGCACCTTAATCACTTTTTTGATTTGTCTGGATGTTTGTGAAGAATGTTTTTGCCAAATTTAGAAAATTCCCTAAAGCT
>JAVQKC010014154.1:0-12215 GCA_036025475.1 Philypnodon macrostomus
GTACCAAGTTTCATTACTCTCTGCCAAAGTAAGTGTGTCCAGTGTCCCATAGAGGTAATAAACATGGGGGCGCTATAGAGGCATCCTTTATTTGACCTCTGTAATGTGCCTATGTACATTAAGTATACAATTGCCCGGATCAATGTGCCAAAATTCACGCGATTTCGTTTATGTTCAGCAGGATTTTTTGGCTCAATCAACGTTTCGTCGATACAATTAATGGTGGCAATTTTTATTATTGTGATAATAAATCATCTCATCATTTATTTGCACCTCAATACCCTTTAGACTTAAGATAATTTGTTATATTTAGTATATGTTCAGGTGATATCAGTGTCAACCAATAAAATGTACTGTTGAGATTCTAAAATCTAAATAGTCTCATGCCTAGTCTCAAATCTAGTACTATTATTCTCTCGAACAAAAGTACATCTCATTTGACTGTGCGGCATAATTGCTTCGACTAATTTATCCACTATCAAAACTCTATTAGCTTGAATCCACATTTCTACGTTTCCCCTCGCTCTAAACTCTCTCTCTTCTGTTCATCTGTTTGATTTGGGTAGTTTCCCAGGGTCTCACCATCCAATCACATGGCTCATATTTAACCCATTTAGCACTGCCTCAGCTGCTGTTTAAGAGTAGAGCCTAACAAATTACTCAAAAAGCATGATGCAACGGGCCGGCTCAGCGCATTAGATCAATTTATGAGATTAAATTATGAGATTATTAGTTTTTTATATCAGGACCAGAGTAAACAGATTTGGAGATGAGAATACGTGTCCAGAGCCTTACACATAAAAAACATAGATGTTTTTATTCTGTATGTATACACAGTTTAGCCATGGTTTCGTCCTGGTTTTGTCCTGGTTTCGTCCTGCTTATGACCTGGTCAAATTTTGATTTAGTCCTGGTTTAGAGCTTGTTTATTAGATTTGGTTGTTTAATAGATCGATTAGTCATAGTTTAGTCCTCGTTTACCACTGTTTTTGTCCTGGTTTATTTCCTAGTTCAGCACTGTTTATGGGCTGCTTCAGCCCTGGTATGATTCTGGTTTAGTTCTGGTTCAGTTCTGGTTTAGAAATGTTTTATTAGATCTAAATTAGACCTGATTTTCTACAGCTAGCCATTTTTAAGTCCCGGTTTAGTCCTTGTTTAGAGTTGATTTACTGTAGACTTGGTTTAGTTTTAGTTTAGTCTTGTTTTAGTCCTAATTCAGACCTGATTTACTTCAGTTCAGTGTTGTTTTGATCTTGGTTTGGATCTGGTTTAGTCCTATTTTATTTTTTTATTTTTTTTTTTTAGTCCTGGTTTGAACCTGGTTTAGTCCTGGTTCGGATTTGGACTTGGATTGCTTAAACCTTGCTTTTACTTTTTAGATGTGTATATATATTTACTAGATTAAATAATAAACACATACATAAAATACAAGTGGCCTTTTTGTGGTCTCCAGTGCTGCAGAAACAAGATGTAATTATTGTAGCTTTAAATAGTGACAGGTCTCTCTTCCGCTGACAGGGATATTAATGGGAAAAGTTATTCCGTGAAATTGTATTCGTATGAGAAAGTTTGATTATACTAAATATATACTGTATGAGGTTAAACACACTTTACAGAGTATATTAACTCAAGGCTAAACTTTATATGAAGAATTAATTTGAACTAAACCTTGTCTCTTGAGAAAAAGAGGTTGAATCTTTAATCTGAAAAGTTAAACTTCCACAAGAATCGCATGCCTTTCAGAACATGTTTGTACAGGTTAAGCCTACAAGTTTTTTTTAACATATATTTTGTTGTTGCAGAGGATTTTAAATTGGCCAAAAAAATTGCAGCCTTTGCTAATTTGCGACCATTAAAATGTTTATTTTGTTTCGATGAATTCTGCAGCCCTATTGTCTATCAATGTAACATGGGGGCGCTATAGAGGCATTCTTTATTTGACCTCTGTAATGTGCCTATGTACATTAGTATACAGTTGCCCAGATCAATGTGCCAAAATTTACGCGATTTCGTTTATGTTCAGCAGCATTATTAGCTCAATAAATGTGCATCAAAACATTAATTTGTGAATTATTTAATTGTCATTAATCATAGATGTACCAAACTCAATCTAGACTTTTTGACTTATTGCATTCACAGTTTTGGCTCATTAATTTAATTAATTACTTCATTAATATTCATTGTAGAAGTACCCAAATCGATACAGTTTGGCATCTATATGGTATGTACCTGTGTGCAAATGTTGAAACTGATCCGGCAATTCGTTTTTTGAGTTATCGTGTTCACAGCTAGGATCTGCGGAGTGATGTGATTCCATAATGTCTTTGTTTCGCCGATTATAAATATCTGTAGATAATGGGCCTCATTTTCCTTTTTCTTTACAGAAGTGGAGAGTTCAGTCTTCGAGCCACCGATCCACAGCTGTTTTCCGATACAGAGAAGGTCCACATTCAGGCTGTTTCTATGCAGGTAGGTTTCCATCTTGTCTTGATGTATAATAACCAGGGTTTTACATTAACACTCACCAACTCCCCAAATGCTGCTAGTTTTCTATATTGGCAGGTAATACAGTCACTTTCACTAGTAACTTTGGCCAGTTGGTTATATCAGCCCAAACGGTGGCCAGTTATATTTCCATCAGTTTAACGATGGCTGGTGAAAATCAAAACTGGGGCAGCAGTGTCGCAGATGGTAAGTATTCGCCCTGCAACCAAACGGTTGCAGTTGATTGTTCCTGGGCAAGACACCCACATTGCCTATGAATGAATGTGACACTGACTGGTGCTTTGTGGTGGTCAAAGGGGCTGTAGGTGCAAGGCTAATTTTCAATGCTCGTTCCTAGTTAGGCTTTTACACAACTTTTAAGTCTACAAGTTGCACTATTGTTAGCAGCAGAAGTCTTGTGTGAGTTTAGTGCTTGCTCAGCTCTGTCAGTGAAGGAGTGGAGGGTAATTGTTGATTGAGGAGTCGCTCTGGTTCTTTAATGGATTCTGGATTGAAGATAAGGACACAGATAGACTTTAACAATGGCTACTACTGGAAGAATATACAGAAAGAAAAGTCTTTTGTATCTGTAAAGTTGTGAGGCATTGGAAACTAAAATGCCTTTTGTGGAGAAAACCATTAAAAATGTATTTCAATAGTAACATTGGGCACTTATATTCCTTAAGGTGCGTTCACACTGGACGCGACATGTGATTCACATGAAACACGTGATTTACGTGAAACGCGTGATTTGTGTGAAACACACACGAAGAGAACAAGGGCGAATTTTCACCAGAGTTGAACAATCTGAACTTTGGCGACATTTCGCAGCGTGATAACCAATCGGGAGCCTGCTTTTGTGGGCAGTGACGCGCTGACGATGTAGCCCCAGGGCAGGGCCACCAGGGGATCACATTAGAAGTGTCATGGACTGCACTGTTCATCTGTAAGGAGCAATAAAACACATCGGTGTTGGTTTATAGAGACAAGAATACTGAACGAATCTATGTCAGAGTCTCCTGAGATACTGTAGTGAGTAATTCGATGGTTATTTGCGACTGGAGCAGTGTTTTTGTGTGACTTGTACGATCTGAAGCAGAGATTCTCCTGTGAAGGCTGTTTCACCTATCACAAAACATACAGATCATAGAACAGACTGACTGAGGAGGGTTAAACTGAGGTTTCGAGCTAGATTGTGATTTTACAGCCAAACACTGGTGCTATCGGCTAAAGCGCCTCTCGAGTATGCTATAGCCCTACCGTGTCCTCACATATACACCCACAGCTCATCAAACTGAAAGGCCTTGGACAGCTGACATACCACCCTCATAGAAGCGAAATAAGTGAATTTTGCCTCTGTTTGAAGTGACCAGTTCGCCTCGAGAAATACTGGTGTGGATGCACCATTAGAAATCTCAAAGTCTGTGGCCAAATGCATGTGTGAAAAAAAGTCTTCTGTAAATAAACTAAGCTTGGTTCTTACTATATAGTGCAGGACTCTAAAGCGGAATAATTAGTGCACTTAATTACTATACCATGTGGACACTATATTTCAGTCACTGGTGATCACATGTGTGAAATAACATTCACTAAACAGGGCTTCTCTAGCATTCTGTAAATAAACTAGGAGTGATTAATTTATATTTATAGATAAATAATATTTTTTTAAACATGTCTTGTCAAGCTAAGCTAGCTTTTGCCATGACGGCTTTACTTATACTCATTTTAAAAAGAGTGACACCACAAAAGATCAAAGTTGTATCCCTAAAACAAGGGTGTATACCCTTGAGTACAGTTAAGAAATCTTATGGTCACACTGTTTCTCTCGCAAAGCATTATGGTCTATTTGACCCTCGAGTGACCATTGCTGTCCATTACTTTCCACGATGCATTGTGGGAAATGTGAACACCACTACAAAATGGCGTAACCCCTATTTAGTGCACTATACACAGCCAAAGAGATCTGTCTGCTTTGTTGATAAAATCATAATGTCAGACTTTATCTTTGGGGTTATCCACAAACCAGGGCGTCTTGTTATTTTGCTCTCTGTAAGTTCATTGTCAGTTCTTCAGGTTGAAGGTAATTATCTTTACAGACAGACAGACTTGCTCCAAGGCTCCTTTTTGCAAACAATGGTCTACTCCAAATTTGACATGCTTTTAGACGTGTTCAGACATGTCCATGGCAAATCTGCTAAAAGATCTGCCCTAAAGCTACAGAAATATTAGCGTAAGACACAGGGAGGTCTAAGGTTCTCAAGCGCAAGAGTGTCTTGTAGTTCAAGTTTTGATTTTAGTTGAAGTTAGAGAAGTTGTTCCTGTTTAGCCTTGATCTGGTGTAGATATGTGCTTAGTCATGGTTTAGATACAGCTTATTCCAAATTTAAACCTAGTGTAGACCTGATCTTCTATAGAGCTAGTTTCAACCTGATTTTGAAGTAGTTTATTCCTGGTACCTGAATTAGACCTGGTTTATCTAAGAGATTTGTAGTTTCCCAAAATCGCAAAAATCCATCTTGTACTGCTCCCACTGATCCATCTGCTCGACTCCACTGGGGCGGGCCCATTATGTGGCAGTAAATCCATGAGCAGGCGGACTTTTTAGGTTTGCCGACAACAAGCCTTTTAGCAACATGGGGACGCTGAAAAACGTAATGTATGCTGCTATATTTTTTAAGACATTTCAAATCACACAACAATAATTTATTAAATTTATTTACTAGTTTAGCAGCTCTTTGTCTATGCCATATCAGTCGGAGTCCCTCCTCTTTTCAGCCATTTTCTACAGGAGCAGTTACAGTTCAATGTAGAACTCTGAGGTTTAGTTCTGGTTTAGACACATCTTGGATCGTATTTAAACCTAATGTAGACCTGGTTTATGCCAGGTTTTTGGTTCTGGTTAAGACCTGGTTTATACTGGATTTAGCCCTGGTTTATACAGTTAGGGTTAGTTAGACCAAATTTCAGCCTAAAGTAGACCTGGTTTAGTTCTTGATTAGTTCTGGTTACTCTTCTTTAGAGCTGGTTCAGACCAGGTTTTGACCTTAGTCCTGGTTTAGTTGTTGTTTAGACCTAATTTGTACCTGGTTAGACCTGGATTAGACGCTGTATAATCAAATGTATTCCTTAAATATTCATAATTATATCAGCAAAACAGCAATATTATGGAATCACGTCGGAGTTCGTCTGCGTCCGCAGGTCCTAGCTGTGAACGTGATAACTCAAAAACGAATTGCCGGATCAGTTTCAACATTTGCACACAGGTGCATACCATAAAGACGCTGAACTGTATCGATTTGGGTACTTCTTCGATGAATATTAATTAAGTAAGTAATTAATTACGGGCCACTATTCACTAATTAATGTTTATGACCCCTATGGGACTCTGGACACACTTACTTTACCAGTGATTCTCCGCAGTGTACCTAACATAAAATATTATGACCCCACCCTACAACAAACAGGAAGTCAGCCATTTAGGAGGTCAGGTATATTTGACGGCCTCTAACTTGCACATACTTTGCCCGATTAGGCTCAAACTTGAAATACCTAATTACCCCCCGGCCCTGAACACATCTGACTAATATGATGGCAGTTACCTCTATAGTGCCCCCTATAGACTGAAAGAAGAATGTCGTTTTTTGGAATGTTCAAAATTTGGCAAAAACATTCTTCACAAACATCCAGACAAATAAAAAAAATCAAATGGACCTTTTCCATGTTTTTCATGGTTTAGGGCGGGGCCTCTTAATTGCTCGTTAACAATATTAAACCCTTAGAAATCACACAATGTCTGATTAAGGTGCCCGCTGGTGCCAGTTGTAGCAGACGAATGGGGCCGTGTCGGGGACAACAGCACAGGCCTAGTTTAACAATGCATTTTCTGTATTAATCCCCATCTTATATTAATCAAAGATAGGATAAGATCATTTGTCCCACAATGGCGAAATTGAGGTGCTGCAACAGCAAAGAAAAGAGCAGAGATAGACACGTAGCGTCAAACATTATCAAACCAGGAAGTATCTTACAAGTAAAATAACCCCAGCCAGTCAAATAACAATAAATACAATTTAGACCTTTTGATAGTCCTGGTTTAGTCTAATTTTCAAACCCAAATATTTTGAGTTTGATATAAGCCAAGCAGGTGAGATGAGTTGGGCTCAGATCCAGCTGTTGTGTTGTCCTTCCGTTCATTTGTTTTATGCTTCTTCTATTCTCCTTTTGTCTTTGTTTTTGTTTGTTTTCATTGGATTGTGGCCAGCTGAACAAAGGCAGTGAAATGTTATGGCGTACGTCCCACATTCATCAAAAAGAGGCTTGTTTTTTTTCTGAGCAAATAGTTGGACACATACAGGATTTGCATATCAAAGTGGTGCTGTCAGATGTTTGTAGAGACGTTTGTCACATTTTTCTTTCTGATGATGCAGCTTATTCTTCATTTGTCTTACTACTTTAAGCATGAGATGGGGTCACTATCAGTTTGTGGTAAGTATTACTGGGGGCAGGAGGTGGTAGAGCAGTTGTTTGAATCCTACTGTGCACACTGGGCAAGACACTTAACTTACCTTCCTTACCCCCTGTATGTACGGATGTGATCGTGTATAGAATGTAGAATAGCAACCAAGTTTCTGTCGGCCTGTCCCAGGGCAGCTGTGGCTTAATACAATAAAAACATTAACATAGGATTGGATCTTGGCAAATCCAATCACAGCCAGACATAAACTACAAAGTAGAGATTTAGAAAGAAATGTCCGGGCCACAGTTTACAGTGCTCACCCCGGCGTCGTGAGTTCGGCTCAGGACAGTTTGCTGTCACTCCCCACTCTTCTCCCTGGTTTTCCTGTCAAAAAAAAGAAAAGTGTCCAACCACATAGACTATACTTTATATTATTGTTTTAGGGTATAAAAAGGCATGCATTTTATAAAAAATAAAAAAAACACTGTGAATTTCACTGTGCTTTACATTTTCAGCTGTGAGTAAAAGAACTCATACTGTCACCTTCGTCCGCATGCTTTGATAACTAAAAAGTTGTACACCAAGTTATAAAGCCGTGAACTCAATAACTGCATGGCACTAGTTATTTTAGTAGTTTCCCCAAACTATAGACTTTTTATTATGTACCGTTTCATTTATTACAATTCCCTTCCCTTTTACACAAATCTCATCTCATTGTTCTGTAGAGGTCACTTAAGGCCCCTCTCTCCTCTCTTAATTTTTTTTGTAATTTCTGCATCAGAGCCAGAATCATTTGGACAGATTTCATGGCCCTGCTTCTGATGAACTGCTCTGTGCCTTCTCTACAGGACGTACCACATATCTCCTCCTCTAAAAACAAATGTCCCAGTGTCCAGTGAGCTAACATCACATTAAACCCGTCCTCCATGTTTCCCTTGGCCTCCTGCCTTCAGTACTTTGTCTTGTTCTGTTTTCTTTTGGTGTCAGTCGATCCAACATGGCTGCTGCGCTCTGAGGATACTGATGGTGCTATAAAGGCAGAAATATGGGATGACCCGAAATGGCCAACATTCAGAAACTCAAGCTCAGGAAATAAAAACTCACTTTGAAACTAAAGTTGCTGCTGTTCATTTTTTTAAAAGGCAACTTCTGGGCTTGTGGCCCTAAAGCAATATATTCTGTCCATAAAAATGCATATCCTCAAGGTCAAATTTTCTATCTAAAAACTAAATGAAGTAATATCACAGCCTTAATAATGGAGATTCGTAAAGAGCAGCTGCAATCTATTCCATTAAGATGTGGAAGGCTTACTTTTTTGTGACATTGAGAAGCGGTAAAGCGAGTCGCCCACTAATCAAGCCAGCCCAAAATATTCTATTGTGTATATATAATAACATGTCACTTTTTCCAGACCTGAATTCTATGTAGGTTATGATGTCCAAATCCACACACTGCTCTTTGTTTTCATAATTTTGTGACCAATATGTATATACTAAATGTTTAACATTTCTCACTGGAAGCAGTAGGGCTTTGTAAATCGATTAATCTGTCAACTACTTTTTTTGATTAACTGATTTATAATCAGAACCAGGTAAAGCTAAAACAGTGCCACCTGAGGACTTCTGGATGAAGCATATTTACAGTTTTTCATCCTAAATACAAAATATATATTTTTTGTACAGTTTTGGCCTTACTTTTGGATTACTGCTCTGTGTTGGTTGAGTCCCTTGAGATAAAATATCTTTTTCGAGGGAGACCTGGCCAAGAGGCACCAGTAACAGTTAGATAAAGACAATTATAGCTGTACAGTAATGAGACATCATTAAAACATTTAATAATTTGATGAATATTTCAATAATTGAATAATCACAATAAATCTGATCAGTTGTTTCAGCTCTCATAAGCCAGTGGAACAGGATATTTCCCTACATGTTTTTCTCTGTTATTTAGTTAGGAGTGACCCTTATTCGGGACCATATTGCATTCTCAACTATCAATATAATAATTTTCAGGTTCTATGCATTTTACACCAGCCTAAACCAACTAGATCTTATAACCATGTGGCATGGCAAGGTCTGACAACAAGAAAGTCTGTTGAGGCCTTTCTGTGGAGTCTGCATGTTCTCCCCATGACTAAGTGAATTTTTCATAGTCTCCCTTATCAACCTTAAACATGCACAACAGGCTGATCCTTCTTGACCAGGACAAAAAAGTCATCCTAAGACTTATCAGTATTACAATTTTAAAACTACCTGATTTTGTGTAACCATCTAAAAAATTCTACGTTTGAAAGTGTGAATGATACACTCTCCTTCCCTGTATCACAATCTCACACAAGGAGCACGCACTGCCTTGTATGTACCCAAGACATGAAGTATTGATAATAGATTGTATCACGATATCAAGTTTTGACAAACTGCTTGAAGATTGGTAAATAATTTGTTTATGCTCTGCTCGTCAAAGTCATATTTACTGTAAGAATGCCAGTGTTCATATTAATAAAAAAGTATTATGATGAACATTGGATTGGATGTACATTGAATTTGTAGGTTTTATGGAGGCTCTGTTATCGTCTGTGTTAGACAAAAAATACAAACTCAAATAAATCGTTATCTTGGTTTAATACAATTGTAATATTAGATTTTCTCCCAACCCTAGTAGTACAACCTAAATCTAATATTTCTTTCTTTTCCAGCCGCCAAGAATTTTAACCCTGTCTCCGCTGATGGTTGATTCCCCTGGTGCCACAGCCATCCTCTCCAAGTCGGTTCTCCACATAGAAGACCCAGACAACATGGCTGACGTGCTGCTGATGGTAGTGGAACCTCCCCAACATGGCCGCCTCACTCGTCTCCACAGCGACCGAGCCCTGAACCGGTTCAAACTGGATGAGCTGTCGAAGGGGCAGGTCAAGTACGTGCATGACGGGATGCGCGCAACCCACGATAAAACTGTACTGCAGCTAAACGACGGGCACAACTATAAAAACGTGCTGCTCAAGATCGACATACAGCACAAGGTAAGAAGTTTGTGTATATTCTTTAACTTTTATTAGTACAAGTGTAGACTGTAAAATTTGTAAAGTTGACTTTATGGGAAAAAAAACTGTTAAAAAAAGAAACTATACTTTTTTAAATAATTATTTATTTAAACCTATTGAGACAAATAATAATCTGTTATAAGAAAAGTGTTGCCCAATTACATTATAGTACTTCATGTCAAATTAAGTTAACATAAATATTATTTAAGTAACACTTATATATTTTAATGGCAATAAGTTTTAAATGCTCCATCAATATATTACTTTGGTAACAAATCCATAAAAGCAAATATTTGTAGTTTTTGATGACCCTTTGTGGCTGGAATTTGTATCTTTCTCTCAATGTCATAACCTCTTGAATCCAGATTAGTGATGCTCCTGCCTGCTCTTGCACTGTCAACAAATGGACCCAGAGAAGCATTTTTGCTACTTTGCTAGCTAACCACCATTTAACAACATATCTGATTGAAGAATATGTGTGGTTGGCTGTGAGGGTGCAGGCTTTTATATCCCAGAAGAAGGAAAAAGTGATTGGAGTTTATTTTTGGAAAACCCTGAAACACCTGCACACATGGTCCTGTCTTAAAGAGACCGGCGCCTAATCCCCCTAAGCATGGGAGCTATTAGATAAATATTGTGTGTGTCAACTACTAAAAAAAAACGCCATGGCCTGCATCAATTTAGCATATTTCAATTTCTCAACCTCAAAACCACAAAATGTCATTGTATTTCACGTGTAGCTGTTTACTTTGACTACCTTTTTTCAAGTGTGTATCTGTGAGTGCAAAAGGTCTAAACCAGCACTAAACCAGGACCAAACCAGAAACAATGTATAGAGTAGGACTAAACTACTGCTGAACAAGGACTTAAGCCAAGATAAAACTAGGATTGAACCTGGTCTAGGAATAGGTAAAAACTAAATCTAAACTAGGTCTAAACCAAGAATAGGTATAAAGTAGGACTGAGCCAATATAAAACTAGGATTAAATCAGGTCTAAACTAAATATACATTGGGAATAGGTGTAATATAAGACTAACCCCCAGTCTAAATCAGAACTAAACTACCAATAAAATAGGTTTCAACTGGAACTGGCTGTTTACCCTGGCTAAATATACCTTTTTAAATTCTCTGACTCAGTGACTAGTTTCAGTACAGTCTGCTGTTGTGCCCATATTGCTGGCTGATGCAAAAGTGTAAACAGCAATTGTCATTTCTATGGTTTCTATAGAATACTGTAGTTTCTAATGTTCTGTGGCAGGGGTGTGATGGTACGAAGAGCTTAAGATTAGCAGAAAACAATTTGCAACCTGGCAAATGTGGCTAGTCAGTTTTGGATAGTGGGACTGCACAATTAATCATAATCACAATTCAATGGTCACAATTAGCAAATCACTGTGCGGTGAGTTGAATCTTTGTTTTAAAAAGCAAGATTGCAAATCTAATCACAATCACAATATTTGTCATTAAAGGATTAGGGCCGACTATTGGGGCCTGATTAGCACTGTAAATACTAATTGCGATTAGCATTAGTATCTCTCAATACAACAAAAAGTCTATCCAAAACCAAATCTTTTTAATTGCACCTTTTTTTTGTCCCTGGTTTTGTTCTTTTTCTGATGGACCTTAGTTTAGTCTAAACCAGACCTAATCAGGCTCATAATGATGTGAAAGGGAAAGGTCAATGAACAAGATGGATGATAGAAGCAGCCTACGGTTTTCAGTTAAACCCATGTGTTGTATGAGAGCAGAGAAATAGGCATTTTGGGACTTTCTTGAGTTGTAATAATTCCACCTAAACCAGGGATTTACAACCATACTGTCTATCTCAATGCTGTCTTTAAAGGACCTATATCTTGTAAAACTTTCTGAGCTTTCCCCATGTTATAGTGTTGTTCCCTCATCAACATACCTAGAGTTGTTTTGCTTTACCCTGAATTCTCTGGCGCTACCTTTCTGTGGGCTTCAAATGCTTGGTCCCTCCTCCCTAGCCCCTCCCAATACAGGCGAAATAACTTTGCATACCTCTAGATTAGCTGTTCATATTATTATATCGGCGAAAACAGCGTCAGTCCGCGTCCGCAGATCCTAGCTGTGAACGCGATAACTCAAAAAATAAATTGCCGGATCAGTTTCAACATTTGCACACAGGTGCATACTATAAAGACGCCGAACTGTATCGATTTGGGTACTTCTTCGATGAATATTAATTAAGTAATTAATTAATAACGGGCCAA
>JAVQKC010014164.1:0-14928 GCA_036025475.1 Philypnodon macrostomus
TAGGGCGGGGTCATAATAATATTTTATGTTGGGTACACTGTGGAGAATCACTGTACCAAGTTTCATTGCTCTCTGCCAAAGTAAGTGTGTCCAGGGTCCCATAGGGGTCATAAACATAAATCATGTCAGAAGCGAACTTTTAAATTACCAAGGTGTTACAAGCGATTATTAAAAAGACGAGAGTAAATCCTGGTGTTTATCAATCAGTGAGGCTTCAGCTAAAGCTACATATAGCTAGCCTTTTGTTTTTCCCCTTCCCTCTGACTGACAGACATACAGACCATTATACAACTATATGTTGCACGTTCTATTCTGATCAGTCCAAGCGCGCACTTTGGGTCTTAGGCGGAGGCTGGCGCGGCCATGTTGTTGACAGGCCTGTTTGATTTTGTTTACTCTAACCTCGCATCGCCAGCGCCACTAATAGCAGCTCTGCACATGGGCTGTGTCTATATCCAGGCTAGGCAGCTATAAATCATCTATTCAGCTGTCTAAGTGGAGATTCTACATGAGGTAATGGAGTTGTGCAGTCTCACCACACTGACTACTGCTTTCTCCACACTTATAGCTAAAGAAAAAAAAATAGACTTATCCCCTTATCTGTTTATTTATGCTTTCAAAAAGTCTTGTTTGAAGTTGTCATTTTGGATAAAGCTTGCAACGGCCATTCTAAATAAACTGCCAATAAGATGGTAGATTACATACGTTTCTATACCACTAATGGACTGTGGTGAAGAGATAACAGGATTGGCTTATTTCTTTTGAAAAGTTGGTCACTTGGCAATATTTAGGTATGTGGAACTGTGGGTTGGAGTTTTGCTGAGCCTGACAGTATTCAACCATGCCAATAAACCACTTCTTTATAATATGGTTTTCAAAGGACTTAGTTTCAAATAATAGTAAAGATTGGATAATGCAGCCTTGGCATAGTCTGCTTTGTTTTTCTTGCAATTTCCTTATCATGAGTAGTGGACTATTATTTGGTAATGCAATGACTCTAATGAGGTCTTTATAGAAGATAGATGGGGTGTTGTTGGCCCTTCATATGATCTGTTATATTATCATTATGCTCTGACGTATCCAGTGCATCACTAACTAAGAAAAAATATATATTAGCTGCAAACTAAGCAAAAAAAAAGAAAAGGAGAACGAGCCAAGACTATATTATTGAATTATTAGGCATACGTTTCTCTGAACCTAGCTGGTTTGTCATAGTCAATATGTTGTATAACAAAATCACAACTTAGCCTTAAAAACATATGGATAGTGTATTGTAATGTTGGTTAAAGTTGAGACATACTATTTCTTCTCTGCTGTTCGCCCATCTTTCAATGCCACTGAGGTAACCTGTCAGGAGGAGTGCCAGGAATTCTTCTCCACAAGCCAGGGGAACCTAGCTGGACATTATGGCAGGTATATTTGCTCATACATGCAGGCGCTATGCTGTCAGCTGGCCACAAATTTCTCATAATTATGGTCACATAGGTCAGCGTTGGGTCCAGCAGCACATTGTGGTTATGTTGGAGAGTAAAAGCATGAAAGAGGAAAGGAGCTTGGCAGCAGCAGAACTGGCCCTTGAACCAGAGAGAAGAGAAGAAGCTACCTGTTGTGTTATATTTATAATCAGTCATGACAGGAAGCACAAGGTCTTAGACAGTGCTTTAACAGGACAGAAAGAAGTGACAGTATTCCTTTCTTTATATGGACATCCACTGACTGGACAATTAGAGGTTCAAGGGTTAACTGAATTCTGTGCACTGTCAAAGGTCTACCTAATGTTAAAGTTGTTATGTATTATGTGCATAAAGATGACCTGGAAGACAGTGGAAAATGCTACCATTTCAACGCAGGTCAGTAGAATATTAATATGAACAAAGTCTATGTTTTAGTGTATTATCTCTTTTCAAATCCAAGATGTAGACCTGCACAGTTTCAGCCTCACTATTAACTATAGGGTCATGTACAGAGGACTGCGGAGGTCAAAAATCATTTCCTGTTTTGTTGGTGATAAATATGAGGTGCTGCCTGACACAAGAGACTCACTGAGGCATTGTCAGCACCACTGTAGCACATACCATCACCACACTACAAATACAATACCACCACAACACACAGTGCATGTCCCATCTGTGAGTGTGCAGTCAGCTATCAGCAGTCAACATCAAGAATCTAGGTCACTATGATGATCATTAACGCTAATAAACACATAGCACATATCTGCATTTCACAAGCATACGTGTCTTCTTCATATCATACTGCGACATTTAGACTTCTAGACACCTACTGTATTGACAATGTACTAACTATTCTACTATAACATGCCTTGCAGTGGTTGTATTACTATAAGCTTGTTTATATGTACACATTCTTCCTGACCAGGACAATTCATAGTGCTCCTGATATACTGCAAGTTCATCAAAGCTAGTCAGAGTTCTGTTTTACTAGTCTGCCATGTGACCATAGGTTCTCTCCAGATTGCTCCAACCAATCAAATATATGCATTATGCAAACTGGTGAACTGGTAATTGCCAGTAGGGTATGAATACGGTTGCCTATAACTAGATGCTTCTGTGTTAGCCCTTTGACTAACTAGCCAGCGTAGGCCTTAAGTTGGTATGACAGGCTCCTAATGGAAATAAGTGTGAGAACATATGAATAAAACTAAATGTAACTCAAATAATTTTAATGTTTATTAATCCAATAAACTGTGGTCGTCAAACTGTGGTAATTGCAAAGCCCTGACCTGCAGTTGCACTCAGACACCGTTAGAGGGCACACATTTTCATACGCTCTTGCTTTAAAATACATTGCAACCACTACTACTAGCTTTCCAAACAACTGGACAAGGGTCAGTGACCATTGTGACGCTTTGGTGGAGCTAAAAGGATCCAGGATCAGGCCGCGGTTTGGTGAATTGACCCCTGCTGAACGGAGTGTGGAGTGAGAGCTTGGCCTGTGGTCTGAGATGGCCTTCCTCTGTGTAACGAGGGGAAAACCTGAAGGAGCACCACACAATTATCTGTTAGCCCGCAACGCTCCCTAATCCCAACTGCAGCGGGAGGGAATGAAAGGCAAGCGGAAAAGTTTGAAAAAATCATTCTGCAGCTCCATAATAAAAGAATTCCACAGCCATAAAGAAAGTGGTTATGTGAGACTGGCGTGGGCGTTATTTTATGCATCAGAGGCACACTATGGGGACACACTAAAGCCATGCAAAAATATCCTAGTTTGCTGTTAACCCACTTTTAAACAAGTCTAGTTAATATTTACAAATACTGACCATCCTCACTTTGCTTGAGGCACATGGTCAAATGTATTAGTCGAGGCAGAAACTGTGTCAATTACTTGCAAACTATTTTAAAATTTTAAAAAAGGCATCTGAACGAGGTTTTTGTTTGGAAAACACTTTGTCCCTTATCCAAGGGACTTGGAAAATTTGAGTTAACTGGTCAGTTGTTCTGCTTTTTAGCCTACCCCTGTCTAACCCAGGGCAAGTGTGGTTACCATCTATGACCAGACAGGCCATGGGTATATAAGACTCTGGTGATTGGCTATTGTTTTCTAGTATCAGCAGAAATCTCTGCAGTGAGAGTTTCTATGTTTTTGTTTTTTGAGTAAAGGCTTGTAAACATGATGGAGATTATACCTCAAGCCACCACTTCTGGTAAAAGAAGGGTTTTCCTTTGTAACATAGCAGGCTTCATTCACTCCCCTTGAGTTTATAAGCTCAAACCAAACCCTTGTACAGATGCCTTTTTTAACAACATATTCAAAATTACATATTCAGGACTCGTTTGGGCCTGATCAAGTCCTGTTTTTTCTGCAAAGGTTTTGTCAATCCATCCATCCATCCATTTTCTTCTGCTTATCCGAAACCGTATCGTGGAGGCAGCAGTCTAAGCAGGGAACATCTTCGAACGCCGCCTGATCCACATTGCACCATGGTACCTCCCGAGGGTGGTGGGTCCACGGGAGGGCCTGACAGCGTGTGCACGGGCGGGGACTCGAACCACCGACCCTCCGGTTGAAGGGCGAGCATCTACCCACTGCACCACCGCTGCGGCACTTACAGCACCTGGTATTCCAAGGTGGTCTCCCAACCCTGCTTAGCTTCCGAGATCAGACGAGATCAGGCATTCTCAGTGTAGTATGGTCGTAAGCCGGGCTTGTCAAGTCCAGACAAATTGTCTAAATTGTACTGGAATACTCACACCTTTTATACTGGTGTGTTTGGTGGTGGCTGCCGCTTCAGGGCAATTGTGGCTACAGATTACCAGCTTACCACCACCAGTGTGTGACAGTGGAGAATGATTAATGGACTAAGGTGCTACAAAAACACTACCCATAACTTTAACTAGGGCTGCACAATTAATCTGAAATTTTAATGGTCGCATTTAGCAAATGGCAAAGGCTGCAATTTTTAGGCAATATAATATAATCGCACAAAACCAAATCTAAACCTCAGGCATTTCATTCTTGTGGAAGTTTAACACTTAATATTTTTGTCTTCTCTCAAGTGTTTAAAATATGATGTGAATTGTATCCTGGTTTTAAAACAATTTCACAAATCTCACCAGGATTAAACCAGGTGTAACCCATATCTACACCCAGGAATAAACTGGGTCCAAACCACAATCAAACACGTGACTAAACCAGACAAACCAGGTCTCAGTGCCATCAGAGGTCATGTATCATCAGTATTATAGACTATTTAGACCAGTATTTAGCTGGACTGCAATCTATTATGAGTCTATAGTACTACCATTTTCCATGCACATTACAGATTACACTAGAGACAAAAATACATCCACAGTTATGATCACAGTGACCAGCGGGTTTCCTGAGGCCATGTTCTCTTGTATGGCAGATGCTGGCAGGCTGCAGCTAACCGTTTAAATACACAACGTCTGTTTTGGCAGATTGTAACGTCAACATACAGCTTTGATTCTGATCCAAGGCTGTGTGGAGTAGACGGCGAGCAGCGTGATGTGCCACTGACACAAATAAACACCAGCTCTGACCACATATAAATGACTGTGTTCCGGTCCGCATCTGGCACGTGCATCAGGGAGGCAGCTGCACTGACAAACTCGGGTCATTTTTGAAAAACTTCACAAATCTTGTCTCCGTGATGTTTTATTCCTGTTTTTTTATAGTGACGCGGCAGGCTGGATTTGTAGCAGTGACAGGCCTGGGTTAGGACTGCGGGCCTCTGGAGACCACAGCCTCTCACATGTGTACGGCCCAAACAGCTGCAAGGAGCTCAAAAATAATTGCTTCCTTTGGAAAAGCATGATGTGTGTGCTATCCTCTTAACTCCTCCCTACAGAGATGGCTTCTAAATCAGCACTTTACAGCCATTTATCATCAGTGGGCTTTGAAGATCCTCTCCTCTGTGTGGAGTAATACCAGTGGGCAGATTACATGAAGGGCACATGGGTTCATGTAGTGATAGGGGCTCATTTGTCATGTCGTCAAACTGTGTGCAGTGTGTGTATATTTTCAAGGCTTTACAAAAAAAGATCAGGAAACTGGACTTTAAAAACGTCAAACCTGTTAAACTTGTGTATTTTAATTTATTGCCATTTGCTAGAACTTCACATTTTTTTAGAACATCCTTCTTTCCCTTTCCTCCAATAGAGAAAATACTAAGCATATAGCCTACACATATACATTGGATGTCTGATGAAGCAACTTCCAATTTGACCAATTCATTCCTCTACTTAACTGCAAATAACTGTTGAAAGAGTGACAAAAACATTTTCAACCAGGACCACGAACTTCTACAGACTTCTAATATTAATTTTCTTAAATATGCCACAAGTAAATGTCCTATGCAAACATCATTCAACAGTAGGTTCCTTTGGAGCTGTATGAGTTTTGTAACATTTTGCTAATCCTTCAGAAGACCATTGCTCCTTTGACTTTGCACTAGTTGCAGTTGTCTGTTGCTTGTGCAGGGTTAGGAGAAAAAGAAAAAAAAGTCATAATTATATCGACGAAAACAGCGTGTCGCCGATATTATGGAATCACGTCGGTGTTCGTCCGCGTCCGCGTCTGCGTCCGTGTCCGTGTCCGCAGATCCTAGCTGTGAACGCGATAACTCAAAAACTAATTTCCGGATCAGTTTCAACATTTGCACACAGGTGCATACCATAAAGACGCCAAACTGTATCGATTTGGGGACTTCTTCGATGAATATTAATTAAGTAATTAATTAATAACGGGCCAAAACTGTGAACGCAATAACTCAGTCTTTGCTGGATCTTTTTCAACTGTTGCACACAGGTGCATATCATGAAGATGCAGAACTGGATTGAGCTTGGTACTTCTACGATTAATGACAAATAATTAACTAATTAATGCCCTGAAGCACTTTAACTGAGACAATAATCTTGCTGAACATAAACAAAATTGCATGAATTTTGGCACAGTGATCTGGGCAATTGTATACTTAATGTACACTGGCAAATTACAGCGGTCAAATAAAGAATGTGATTCTCCACAGTGTACCCAACATAAAATATTATTATGACCCCACCCTACAAGAAACAGGAAGTCGGCCATTTTGGATTGAATTTGTCAAAATCATATGAAAATTGTTAAATAGAAAGGGCAGTGGTTCAGGCCATTTTCATATATAGATAGTTGTATGTATTGCAGCTCTATACGGCCATATTGCTCCATATTATCCATTAGATTTATATCCCCATAGCATACTGCAGTGTCATTGCTGTTCAACATGATTAATGCAGCCCTTTCACCGTGTTCCAGGGACACTCGTACTATCTTATTTTTGTCACACATCTCTACAGTATTTGCAAAAATAGTCTACCCGAACACCCTTCACAAACGCAAAACATTCATCATTTACCAATACATTTGTAAGGTCACCCCAATGTGCATTATTATAGACCTGTGGTTCTCAAACTGTGGTACGAAACCCACTGGGCGTAGTTTGTAAGTGGAATATGGCTTTTAATTCCAGATAAATTATGGTTCAGATGTAGAGCCACAGTATGTAATAAAATGTTCACTACATTGTGTAATAAAGCAGCATTTTGGAATAAACTGCCAGATTTTGTAATGAACTGACTCGATGCAATATACACAAATATTTAGCACAATTTGTTGTTACATTTTGAGAAAGTTATTACAGAATGCAAAAAGTTCCCTAACCACATTTTGTAATCTTTTTTATTTTCTTCAAAATTTAACAAATTTGTATTGAATCAACAAGATCGTGTTGGATCACTTTATTACAAAAGGTGACAGTTGATTACAAAATGCATTTTTATTACATAATAAAGTGAAAGTTTGATTATTATTATTACATTACAAAATTATATTACAAAATGTGGCTCTAGAGACCTGTTTAAATTTTTGGTCTAGACTCAGTTTTTGTCTTGGTTTCATCCAAACTGGTTGAAACTCATTTCTGGTTTAAATCTATTTAACTTGGAAATACAAATTTTTGAACCACTCTTCTTGTCACACAATCAAAAAATGTCTATAGAACATTTTCAAATCCAGCCCTGGTTAGACTGGATGATTCACCAATGAAAAAAAGTAAGACATTTTCAGGTTGCTGTTTTCAGTCGCACTTAACTCCCGTTTGCCATTACCACTGCATTATGTTCTCTTTAAACCCCCATTAGGACTGTGAGAGGTACTTAGAGGGTGAAGCAAGACTAAAAATAAGTGCCTCCTTCTTTTAATTACTGCAAAAAGTGTACTTCTCAAGCAGGAACACTACCATTCACAGTGTTGTATGTATGAACATTTTAATGGACTTAATCCCAGTATAAATTAATAGTGCAGTATTAATTAATAAAATCGATTGGACCATATTTTGACCTTTTCTTCTGCTGTTTAGACCTCTGTTTAGACCTCTATACTAGTTTAGTCCTATATACTAGTTTTTGTTTAAATCTGTTTTAGTCCTGTTTTGCCCTGGTTTAGACCTGATTTTGTTCTGGGTAAGACCTGTTTCAGTCCTGGTTGATACCTTTTTTATTCTTTTTGCTTTTCCCCTCTTTTAATCCCTGGTTAGGCCTAGTTAGACTTCTTTCTTTGCTGGTTTTAGGTTTAGTCTAGTTTTAATTCTGGGTTTAGTCTTGGTTTATTACTGGTTTGGCCTAATTTGGACCTGTTTCAGTCCTGTTTTCAACCTGTTTTCTATGATACTTGAGCCCGGGTTTAGTCTAGTTTTGTTTAGACCTAGTTTGGACTTGTTATAGTCCTGGTTTGATCCTGGCTTAGACATGATTTAGAACTTAATTGTTCTTGATGTTTTCATTTGACATTTTATTCCTGTTTTGACCTGTTACCATAAAAGTATCCTTGTTTAGACCTGGTTTAGCTATGTTTGTATGCCTTTGTTTGAAACTGGTCTAGACCTTTTCCCCTAGTTTTTAGGCTGTGCAATCGTTTTTATTATATCCTGCAGCCCTAGTGTATAGCTTGTATGTGACTGCCATTCCACGTTAGTGCGGCTACATTATATTACTAACACATTTATTGACAGCTTATGTAACCAGGCGCCCTTCAAAGCCCAGCAGAGCAGTAGCAGAAATGATGTACGCAGAGCAAACAGTTACGTGACAGCTCTAATTCATGTGCGTACATAGCCTGTAACAAGGGCAACTGCAAAAGAATGGTGTGTTTTGGTTTTCATATTATCATATTTATAAATCCTCTTTTAGAATTGTTGTTTGTGTGCTATGGCTGCACAATGTTATCACAGTATTAATGCTTTGAACTCTTAAGCCTGCATATTGATTCTTTCCCATTGTCAAAGTTACTGTCTTTTTATGCAGTTTTGGCAAAGGTTTTACACTGAACATCTTTCCTAACAGAGCTCTCTCTATCTGTCTCTGTCTCTATCAGTGTTGAGACGAATTGTACATTGTGACCCTTGTGGTTGCATTTAGTTACTTCTATAAACATAATGGGTTTATGTTAATGTTGTGCTAATTGCTAATGCTCTAGACACTGACATTAAAAACTAGGGCCGGGAACCTCAAGGTACCTCACGATTCGATACGCAATACATGGCTCACAATACTGATAATATCACAATATGATGATACTGCGATACTCGATATTGCACATAATAACCTACGATATATCACGGTTTATAAAGGAATTAATACAGTATTTAAACTGTATTCCAATGAATTAATAATTTTTTTTAAATGTTTTACAGTTCATTTAATAATTAGATTGGCAAATATAATATTTCTCTCACAAATAAGTTGACTTTCTGAAATAAGAAACAAAATGTAAGTACTGCCAGATTTTATTTTTGTGAAATATACAAAATATTATAAATTCCAATATATAATACAGCAGCCTGCAATATCGATACTGTATCTAAAAAAAAATGCAAATATATCAGTAATTCATATATATATATTAAAAACATGGAGTTTGTTGACATATTGTGTATGTTAATATGTCAAATGAAAGTATTTTGCCCTATAGGCTGACATATCCAGTTGCATTTTCTTTCATACACATTTAAGTCATCTTTTATTTCCTGAGGTGCTGACATTCTCAGGAGTTGAAAAACATGCACATAATTTGAGCTTTTTCAACAGAGAGAATCACACAGCTTAAAAAAAAATACAAAATCATTTTATAGAGTTTCCTTTAAAAATGCATTACATGTCCTGTTTAGGCCATGCCATCTCAATGCATGTGTAGCCTAATGATGTTGAAACTATAGCCCTTTATATTATATATGTTCAACAATTCCTTATACCTTTCTCTACATTAGTCTCTGTATTCACCTCCATAGCAGACTGCAGTGTCATTACCTAATACAGCATGATTCATTCTGCCCTTTTGCTGTGTTCCAGGACACTCTCTCCACTGAGGCCAACACACTTACACAATGCGAATACAACAAACATCACTCAATTATTTATAAAACATAAACACCCCAGCACCTAGGCACCTGAAATATTTATGCAGAGCGGTGGCAGGTAAAAGAGAAAGCTGATGATTTCCTGCTACCCACTGGGAAGAGAGACTTTGTTGTCAGGAGCTAGCTTGCGCGACATAGGTACTTTTTATTATTGATGCTAGCCTGCTGCGCTAAGTTAGTTTGAAGCTTAACAGAACCTTTTTTAACCAGGAGTCCTGATTGAGTACTATTGCACATGTTTTTATCGGAAAGAGGTGGGTATGAGCCGGCAATAATAATTTTACTCAAGTTGGAGTATTTTATATTTATCCAAGAGTAATCAAGATCAAGAGTAAAAATGGACTGGGTGAAAAATCTAAAACGTACAGAATGAATGCAGCTAATGCGTGATATTATATATATATATATTTGTGTAATCAAACAAAAAAAGTCCTACAAATAAAAGAGTAAAAATGAATGTAATTTTAACAAATGAAGGTGTAGTCTTGCAAATTCTCTGTATATTCTTTAGTCTGGTGATGCTCTCATTAGCAGAGACTTTCTCCCCGGGACACAATTCTCCATGCAGCCTGATTGGTTGATCTGCATTGATGTTTGCTTTGTGCATTGCCTCGCCTCACCAGCTTCTCCAAAATATTCAAGATGGCGCCCGGGAGTAGCGAGCGTTTTGTACCGGCATAAGTTTCTACAGAAAAAACGACAACTGTTATTTATCTCTCTTTATTGAACGCCATGTTGATTAAATGCTACTCTCATTGGTATTGCCATTTGTTTACATCCACACGATGTAGACTGTCTAATGCTTTACTGGAGTCTGCCACTTGAATGGTTTACTCCGCGCCGTTCGCCCTGAGTCTGGCTTGCCAGGCTAGTAGTCCGTAACGTTCTTAAAAAAGAAAATGTAAAAAAATAAAATAAAAAGTAAAATACTGTTGTTCAAAGTAGTGTTCCAGAGATTGTAATTTGATGTTGCTGTAGAGGCCAGGGATGGGATTACCTACTTTATATTACATCTTTTTTATTATGTATTTATTTATTTTTAAATAAAGCTTCTTTTTATTTATTTTTTTTATTATTTTCCCCTTTTGGGAAGTTACAGACTGTACCTTTTAAAGGACAAGAAGCACAATTTTCTAAATCTTTTCACTTTTTCACAACATGAAGCTATACCTAGATATCATGAAGAGGCAGGTAAAAGTTCTCTTGCTCTGGTGGACTTAAGTAAGAGTACTGCTACTTCAAAATAACAAAAATAATAATACCAAAAAATATATATACTCCTAACAGTATGGTGCAGCAGAACTTCTCCATAATTCATTTAAAAAGTTGCTTGAGTAAATGTAACTGATTGGAATATGCCAATCCCACAAAAAAGGTGGAAATACCATTGCTAGAGCAGTGTTGCACAAGCCAAGTATAAATTCCTAATTGGCAGACGTGTCAGTTTCTGCTGTAGGCTGTTGGATGTGAAAGTACTTGACTGTCTGGCTTTTACTAAAGGAAGGACTTCTTTTGTAATGTCCTAGGGGTGTGTGTATATCTTCAACATGTCCAGCTAAGCTTGACCCTAATTGACCGTTGTATAAGAAGAGCCTTTGGACATGTCCTTTGATGCTAATATTGCTACATGTTAGCCAAGTGCAAGTTCACAAGCAATTAACCCAAAACTCAATATGCTGTATTTTGTTGCTCTTTGCCAAATAACAACAGCAAATAAATGACAATAATAAAGGGTTATTTACGGTACACTTGACCTCTGCTGAAAGTATGTGTTTACTCCTGAACCAAATCCTATAAAAACCAGTTGAGGCCAAGTCCGTTAAATGTTGAACGTACTGGCTGTAATCCACACAGCATTTGACCCTGCGGAGCCACCGTCCAACAGGTTGATGTGAGCGGACAGCCTAATAAGAGCCTCTGAAATGTAAACAAGCTCTATAGCAACCCATTTATTCTAACTGTAATTGCTATTAGCCTGTCTGTGGCGCGGCTATGGGAGGGTACATGGTGGAGACTCTAATCAACTTAGTCTTCAGCACTTTCCTCCTAACCTGCTCTAATGTGTTTAAGGCGGTGATGGAGAATGGCTGGTCAGAGGATGTAACTAACTTTGGAGAATTGTAGATGATAAATGGGTACATGGAGGGCAGAAAGAAAGTCAGTATAGCTTTTTCTATTTTTGCTTAGACACTAGAAAATCACCACATTTTGTTTTTTATGTGAAGCTGACATATTAGTAGGCTATCAGAGCAATGTGCCCTGTAGGCATCATTCTGCAACAAGACAATAATATAGCTTTTCATACGATTGTAGCGGAAATATCTAAAAATGTATCTGAAACTGTAAACAGGAAAAGCTTTTAATGTATTTCTCTGAGTTTTCATATTAATATGATATTTTTTTTAGCTGAGAATATTCATGTTGTGATCATGAGTTACCACATAGCTGATTAGTCTTCACTGATTTTTTAAATTCTTAAAATATGGATTTTTTTAAAAGTCGATGGCAAAAATGAATACGATTTTTACTTCCGGAACCAGAGGGGGGCGGGCACTGTTTGAGCTCTATTAAGTTTAGGATATTTTGCGTTTATTGAGAGTTGATAGAATGATTGCAAAATGATGTATGCACCTTGGGCTCTCTTTCACGAGTGCACAAGTGAAGTTGATTTTGCACCTGTTCCTTAATGAATATGCAAAAGGTCGTCTTAGCCAGAGAGCACAAATAACACAGTGTAGAAAATGCATATTCATTTGGTGCCTGCTAGCTGATGTATCAAGATAGTGGGGGCTGAAATTCCACAGCTGTAAAGTTAACAGTTTGTGCCAAAGAAGAGGTGAAGAAAGTCTTAAAGGTGCAATATATATTAGTTATTATCATTACTGTATAGCTGATTTGAGTGCAGTTTTTAGGAATGCTTTCATTGCTTACGTTTGCAAAATGGAAGGTTGGCAGTTCAATTCCTGCTCCAGCTAGTTCATGGTTCCGTTAGACCTCAGGCAAGTGGTAAATTTCTGGGAATTTTTGTGATGTTGCTGTCGAAGATTTGAGGTTTGAAGAAATCTTCAGAAAAGTTCTAATGCAAGTTATTATATCAGTGAAACAACGATATTATGGAATCATGCCAGTCTGTGTCCGCAGATCCTAGCTGTGAACGCGATAACTCAAAATGATTTTCCGGATCCAAATCTCCTTTTGGACACAGGTACATACCATAAACACGCCAAACTGTATCGATTTGGGTACTCCTATGAAGAATATTAATTAAGTAATGAATTAATTACGGGCCAAAACTGTGAACGCAATAACTTAAATATAAAAACCCTTAGAAATCACACAATGTCTGATTAAGTTGCCAGTATGTTGGACCAGAGTACACAGACTATGTTGACTATATTGTTTCAGATCCATTCACTTAAAGCTGCACAACCATATTTTATGAAACTGTAAGCAGTCTGGAGTTGCCTTTTATTTTATTGTATTTTATTTTTAACTAAACAATTAAAATAACTGTGGATAAGGTATTAAAACATTATATTTTGAAAACAAACAAAAAACAGCCACTTAACATTATTCTTGATAGATTCTAGTTCTTGTCATGTGGAAGTGTGTGATTGGTTGAACAGTTGGGTCCCTTGCTCAAAAACAAAAAACAGTATAATAAAACCCACAGAGGGTCTCAAAGTGTTCTACTATGCTGTATGATTGACAAAAAAAATGCATAGTTCAGCTTCAAGGTCATTTCTGAATAATTACAGGTATGTCTTTAGATTGTGGAGAGAAGCTGGAGTATCTGTAGAGAACCCACGGTAACAATGAGAGAACATGCAGACTCCTCTAAAAAATACAGTACACTAGCCTGGTAATCTAACTTGCAATCTCATTCACAATGCAAATACTGGGATAAAGCAGTATAAATTGGTAATTATTAGTGGTGGGACTTGATTAAAATGTTTAATCTAATCAATTAGAGGTTTTGTAATTAATTAATTGCATTTTTAATAGATAGTAAAATTGGACACATAGGGCTGGATACACCCTGTTTATTTGTACCAGGACCAGGACTGCTGCTCTTATTATGTAATGCTTTAACCTGTCCTTCCTCGGGCCAGTGCTGCTGGTCTTCATCATATTGTCCACTAAACCTTTTCCTGCGCTCACGTCACTCGTGCATCAAAGCTCAATGAACACCGCGTAGGGCCGCATGGCATCTCTGCATTTGAAAGAGTTGAGACGGCTGTGGTATTGTTGCCTACTTTCTCTCATTCCCCTCCGTGTTTGTGAGTGTTTCGTTCTCACAAGCCGTTAGGCACAGCGCAGCCCCTGAGCAGCCGCAGACATGTTTTGAAGCGCGTGGCAGGTTCCAAAGGAAGTGTGCTCTCAAATGGCCAATGGACTGAACCGCGCTCGAGCTAAGGCTCACCCGGACTGACTATGGCGTTCCATAGAGACTGCTGCTTGTGTGCCAGAAATGAGGAAATGAGAAAGGTCCCATGTCAAAAGAGATGTGTGAATAATTGTGATTTAAATGTTTTTTCTGTAATTACGTACTAGATTCACTCACTAAAATCCCACCCCTAGTAATTATAGATAACCAACCATGTGTATACTAAGGAGGACATATCAACAGACAAGAACTAAAATGGATAAGTCTAAACACTAAACCAGGTCTAACCAAGGACTAACAAAGGACTAAATCAGGTCTAAATCCTGGCTAAACAGTCTAAACCAGGTCTAACCAAGGTCTAACAAAGGACTAAATCAGGTCTAAATCCTGGCTAAACAGTCTAAACCAGGTCTAACCAAGGACTAACAAAGGACTAAATCAGGTCTAAATCCTGGCTAAACAGTCTAAACCAGGTCTAACCAAGGACTAACCAAGGACTAAATCAGGTCTAAATCCTGGCTAAACAGTCTAAACCAGGTCTAACCAAGGTCTAACAAAGGACTAAATCAGGTCTAAATCCTGGCTAAACAGTCTAAACCAGGTCTAACCA
>JAVQKC010014173.1:0-12916 GCA_036025475.1 Philypnodon macrostomus
GTTAGTTAGTTAGTTAGTTAGTTAGTTAGTTAGTTAGTTAGTTAGTTAGTTAGTTAGTTAGTTAGTTAGTCAGTAGACATATAAGTGGTGCTCTGAACGTTGGTGGACAGAATGGTTAAACGTAAACTTACAAACCCTATATAGCCCCTTCTTAATAGGTATCACAAAATATGGAAGATGTAATGATACGTACTTCAATATAAAATGAACCTGTAGTTTTTATCAACAAAAGCCTGTTCTGTTTTTGATCAGTCCCTCTGCGGAGTGCCTGAGCGAGTGACTGTTTCATCCATTGTACTTCATTACGGCACAGCTATTGTCATTACATTACATTGGTCTCAGTATCACAATGGCTATTTTCTGCTTGTTGTTTCAAGAACACATTAAAGTAACTGGAAGAGAGTTTTGAAAAGCATTTCGAAGACTGTAAACAAAAGTTAGTTATTTCCGGCTTTTTTTGGCCGTATGAAGGAAGAAAACTCTGTATATAAATGTGTGTCGTTTTCAGTTGTTGATGAAACTGTTTAGTACTCTTTCTAATTTAGTGGGAGTAAAATAATGAGAAATTTCTAATTTGTTTTGATGAAATGATGAAATGATCTTGTTGAATGCTACTACAAACTACACTTATCCAGACAATGTTCACTCTCTGTTCTGAACTGTGCTTTTGGTAAAAACACATTTTTATGGCTGTATGTATCATTGAAGTTGAACTTTACCTGATTTTGTGTTCTAAGTTTGAATGATGTGCTCTTCTTTCCTCCCGTCCTCTCCTTCACAACAGTCTGGTGTCAGTCACAGTCTCACACAAACAAAATAAAAATACCAGTGAATAATCTGTGAATTTGTCAATAAAACATCAGCCCGTTCACATTATTCCTGATAGATTCTAGTTCTTCACGAATAAAGGGTGTATTGGGAACAATCAGAGCGCTGCTGTCCTCTGACTGGCTCTAAAACAAAAACCCGTATAATTCAGCCCACAGAGGATCTCAACGTCTTCTCATTTATGCTCAGATGATTTCTAGTATGATGGAATTATGTTTTGCTTAGTTCTGATTTTGACCCGGTTTAAATTTTGGCCTGGTTTAGTCAGGTTCTGATACAGGTCAAGTTCATTGAAAGGTTTAGTCAGGTTCTGATACAGGTCAAGTTCATTAAACGGTTTAGTCAGGTTCTGATACAGGTCAAGTTCATTGAAAGGTTTAGTCTTAGCCCTGGTTTAGTTTTTTTGTTTGTTTGTTTTTTATATCCATATTGTTATCATGGTTTATGTCTTGCTTTTTTACCTGATTTAGGTTTTCTGATTTAGTCATGGTTTAGTTCTGGTTTATAGTCTTGGTTCAAACCTGGATAAGAGTAGCGTTACTTCAAAATAATGTAAAAGTAAAAGTAAAGTCAAAGTCAAAAGTACTCATAATTACTGGAGTAAGAGTAGAAAAGTACTGGTGAAAAAACTACTCAAGTCCTGAGTAACTGTTTGAGCGTAATGTCAGATTATTAGTTTAATTTTGCGATAATCTGCAAAAAAAATCAAAAGATAATAAACAGATTTTGATATTTAGACACAAGGAACAGAATTTCACATCATCTCATTTTTCACATAAAGCTGTTCTTACATGACACACAGAGGTGGTAAAAGTACTCTTACTCTTTCTACATTTACAAGTGTAAATGAGTAAATGTGACTGAGTACTACCCACCTCTGCTTTAAAGTAGGTACAATAATGAAGAGGCTGCTGGTTCAATCCTGGGGTCAGCCGAGTACAATTTCATGTCTTCCACTTTCAGATGAAATTCTGCAGGGTTTACTCCACCTAAGACCCATAGTTAGCAGGATACGCTTTATGTTTTATTGTCTCTTTCTCTCAGACTCGTTCCTGTGGCAGCAGGTGTCCAGCAGCAGGGAGGAGTGTGTCCAGATCGACTCTCTGATCCCTGGAGGGCATTATCAGTTCAGGGTCAGAGCCTCTAACCGCTGGGGCGTCGGACCACCCTCTGAGCCCTCTAACATGGTCACACTACCCAGCACCAGTAAGAAATAATACATGTACTGTTAAATCAAAACTAGGTTGGGTTGGTCCTCTGATACTGCAGAGGAGGTTATGGGTTGATTTTTAGTGAAGTCTGCATGTCCTCCCTGTGTACTGTGGGTCCTCTCTGGCTTCCTCACACCATCCAAAGACATCAGTGTGTTTCTGTGAATCTTATTTGCCCTTTAGTGAGTGAATGTGTGCATGTACGGTGTTGATGAGTGGCACGTTCTGTTCCAGACTCCAGTTTTGATGGAGCTGGAATCCAGTGGAAAGAAAACTTTGAGTCGTCTTTTTCTGAAATCTCAGAGATCGGAAGGTAAGATCCATTAGCAACAACATGCGTTCTCATTGTTTGCACACAATAAGACTAAGTGTTTGTGTTGGTTGTAGGGGACGATTTTCAGTGGTCAGAAAATGTCTTAACAAGTCCACAAAGAAAGAGGTACAGTATACTGAAACTACATATGAAACTTAAAGAGCTCTAGACACATTTCGAGGTCATGTTTATTTACTGTTTGTATTTTGTTCAGGTTGCAGTGAAGTTTGTCAGTAAGAAAATGCTAAAAAAGGAGCAGGTGGCCCATGAGGCAGACCACCTCCGTAATGTACAGAATCCCCAGGTGGTGGCGCTGTTGGACACATACGAATCACCCACGTTTCTTATGCTTGTTCTAGAGTTGTAAGTGACATTATGTAGACTGGCCATTGAGGCTGACCTAGACCTAATGTATTGACTCTTGTGTGCATAATAGATTGGATGATGGCCGCCTCCTGGACTATTTAGTGGCTCATGATGAACTGATGGAGGAGAAGGTTGCATTTTTCATCAGAGAAACTCTAGAGGCACTGCAGCACCTTCACACGTGCAGAGTGGCCCACCTCGACCTAAAGGTAGCCCCACTATCAATGTCATTATTTGATCCTAATGCTCATGGTGCAAGTAGAAACACATTTGGGGCTAGCAAACCAACCTCCCTGTGTTACTGTAGCCCCCAGTGATTCTCCACAGTGTACCCAACATAAAATATTATTATGACCCCGCCCTACAACAAACAGGAAGTCGGCCATTTTGAATTGAATTTGGGAGGTCAGGTATATTTGACAGCCTCTAAGGTGCACATACTTTGCCCGATTAGGCTCTAACCTGAAATACCTAATGACCCCCCGGCCCTGAACCCATCTGACTAATATGATGAAAGTTACCTCTATAGCACCACCTATAGACTGAAAGAAGAATGTAGTTTTAGGGAATTTTACAAAATTTGGCAAAAATATTCTTCACAAACAAATCAAAAAAGTAAAATAGACCCTTCCCATGTTTGTCATGGTTTGGGGGCGTGGCCTCTTAATTGCTCATTAACAATATTAAAACCCTTAGAAATTACACAATGTCTGATTAAGGTGACAGTTGTAGCAGACGTATGGGGCAGACGTATGGGGCAGACGAATGGGGCAGACGTATGGGGCAGACGTATGGGGCCGTTTTGCCGATATACACCTTACTGTCAGGGACGGCAGCACAGGCCTAGTTTGAAAATATTTATATATATTTAGTATAATAGTAGTTAGAGCACTAGAACTCTGGTAGTGCTAGTAATTGTACTCAGTAGTTAGGAGTATTTCTTTTTACCAGACAAAAAGAATACTTATTAATATTATACAAGTGATAACTTTCACTTTTTCTTTAGTAATATTTTGTTGAAATCAAGAGAACAGATTTGGACTACTTCATTCATTCATCTTTTTCACTTTTAACATTAGTGGCCACAGGGGACTGGAGCCTATCCCAGCCTATCCTTAGATGGGTTATAACCTGGACAATGGCCAGTTAATCATAGGGCTGACACAGTGCAATTTAGATTGCACATGCATGTATTTGGGCAGTGGGAGGAAGCCCTGAGAAACACATAGTGACACAGGGAGGACATGCAAACTCCATCTAGAGAGATTGCTCAAACTCACTCAAGATCCTTTAGAGAGCTACTATACTATACTATATACTATTATTTTGACTTCCAGTTGTGTACCAGATCTGAGAAGGAGGTTGATCTTCTGGGGTTGTATTTGGGTGATTTCCTCTGGTTTAAGTTTCTTCTTTTCTGGGCCCTTGCCGCGATTGGTGACCGTCTTGTTCTTAAGAACATTCTGGTCGCCACGGGGGTTCTCGATCATTTCCTCCCTGCAACCTTTGCTCTTCAGAGACTGGATCTCATCACAGCGAGTGGACACCGTTTCACCTTGTTTCAAAAACTCCTACAGACAGTGAAAAAATAAGTCAGAGAGAGAATCTCATTTTGGGTTTATTAATGTACTAGTTACAAAAAGTGAGGGATTTTGGACTTTTGGGTAAAAATTTTAAATGCTCTTAAAATGCAATATATCCTATGATATGCTGTAATGTCACTATTGCAAAATATCCTTTTTTGTGACAGTATGTCCCTGTAGGGCTGCCATACCTGCTCATATACACTGGTTTATTTGTTAGATGATAACAAAAGTAATGGTCTCATATTGGTGAAATGTTTAGGTCAGGTCAGTAATAAGCCAAAAAAGGTTACATTTTGGTGAGGATTTGGACTAGAACTTAACCAGAAGTAAACTGGGACTAAACGAGAACTAAAGTTGCACTAAACCAGGACTAAACCTAAGTACCACCAGTACCATCATTTAAATTTCCATGCACAGAGTGTGTGTGACAGCTTCATGTACGTACCGGGTCTTTACACCAAGCACACTTGGCCCCGGCCTGAATGCACTCCCCGCAGTATTTGGCATTGGCACTGATGCACTCGTTCCCCTCTGAAAACACAAAGAGAAGAGGAGAGAGCAGAGTTTTGATTGGTGTCCTGGGACAGTCAGCAGTCAGCTAAGCCCCTAATGTTTATACATCGCTTCATCTGGAACGCACAGGCGGGATGGTAACAGGAGACAGGGAGAAATAGTCTGTATTTTCCATTATCCAATTCAAAGGTGGAGCTACATATCTGCCCAGTAACATCATAACACTGAGGCAGCCATGCTCATTTCTCCAGTCATTCTAGTGAAGAGTGTGTAGAATTCACAAAAGCAAGCGTAGTATACAGTAAACTCATTGACTTGGGGAATGTCAATGTCATGGCTATTTCCTGCGGTCAACAGATACAACATACTCTGAACGACAGTTATATTCTAGGATTCATACCATTTAGGAAGGAGTGAAAATACCACTACCTTTAAAAAGACAAGTTTGAATCTACACACTGTAAAACTCAACTTATGGGGTGTCCTCAGCTACCATTGCCAAGTCATATCAAAAAGCAATGGGATTTTGACCGGAAATTTAGTTGTTATTGTAAATTTAACGCCAATATTTCTCAAAGATTAGCCAACAAGTAAAACAGATAAGAGGCATCATTTGTCTGCTAACATAATTTTGATCTTTAGAATCTGTAGGGTGTAACAAAAGGACCATACCTTAATCAGACTTTTCCATAGAATAATACGGAAAGTTAAACTATTTATTAATGCAGATGCCAGATTATGGGTCAACAGTTGTTTATAAAATAGATATCTTTTATAACAAATAACCATTATCATGTACCTTTTTGTCTCTGATGTTTTATGCCTTTTCTTACAATACAATTACAATATTGAAACTGTCAAATGGGGCTGAAGCCTATCCCAGCAACCATGGGCCTTAGGTGGGTTACAATTGCTGACACAGACACACACAGACCAACAACATAGTTGGGAGGAAGCCCGGAGAAACACACAGTGAAACAGGGAGGACATGCATCCATCTAGAGAGATTGATCAAACTCACAAGATTCTTTATAGAACTTCCATTACAGATGTGGTACTACTATTACTACTATTTCGACTCTACTTCCAGTTGTGTACCTGATCTGAGATGCCGTTTCATAATACAATATTAAAACCTTTTTAGCTGTTTGCATGGTTGCACACTGTACATAATGTCTATGATCATCAGCATAAAAGCTTCACATGCCACACTAATGTTCTCATTCCTGGAAGGATGATGTAAGCTTACCTTTCTGAGCACTGCTGTAACAGAAGACTCCTAATAATATGGATATCAATAGCAGCTTCAGGTCCATCTGCAAAACACAAGAGATACAGGAAAACCATTAGTTATGAATTATTATCATTTCCTGTGAGCACAAGGCCACCTCTCTCAGATGACAGATCGGATCAGTAAACAGCTGCCTGATCATTGGAGCTAATAAATTATCCCAGGGCTGGCTTTTTGCTATTCTGGGCCAGTCAGAGGCAAACAGGCTAACGGCTAATTCAATTCAGACCACTTTCTCTCACAGCAACACACGACATTCCCCACTCTGCCTTTTCCCACAACCCCATTTTGCTGTAAATAGCCATTGGACCCAGCTCCCCTCTGGTCTTATATTGATCTCTGAACTTGGAGGCTCTTTGGTCAGACATATCAATGCATCTATTCTGGCTCCAAATGCAGGTCTCATGACTAAGTAATGATGCGGGGAGTGAACAGACTCTTATGTGCACAAATAGCATATTAACTATAGCCCACAAATATGCTAACAGCTATTTGTGTTGTAATTACACACACAAGTGCCATTGGGCTTAGGTCAGTGTGCTAGTCCGCTAATAAAACACAAGCAGGAAGACAGAGAGATGAAACTGTTCATAATTCCTGACTTGGCTCTTCAACACTATAAATATTTTAATGAATGATACAAACAGAAACAGTTTGATGCATTTTTTTTTGCCTCATGCATTTTTTAGAAAGCAAACTAAAACACTGAATACCGGACAGGCTAATAGGTGGCCAAAATGACTAACTACTAACTACTTATATGGGTTTCAGACAAGTAATTTTTTTCTGTTTTTAGCTTATAATGTAATAATTACATAAATGGCTATTGTTTTCTAAGCAGGTCTATTAATTGCCATCTGGCTGATTCAAAATGGATTGTGGGACGATACAAACACTAAATATCTATTGGGTAACTTAAATTGTCATTATTAGCTGCTTCTTTTTGTATAGGGTGAGTTCAGGTAAATTTGGCCATCAGGTAAAATGAGCCACACGTGCTTGGAGGGGCACATTAATTTAAATCTTTGCTTCAACAGTTTATTACGTATTTTTGTAGTTTTGATTGGTCTTTGGTTGATAATGTGGGCAGTCTCTTGTTTGGAAGGTGGTCAGAGAAAAAAAGAAAAAAATGGCCCTGGTAGAAAAAGAGAAATAAAATAAATGCTTTTGTTGAAGACAAATTAACTGTATCGGTCAACATTTAAATGCTTGGAAATCTAACTTTACAAATGAGACAATTCCAGTTAAATATGGTGGCCCTACCATCCAAATAATATATCTTGCTGTCTCTAGTTTTATTATTTAGGTAGCTCAGTGCGTCAAATATGTTTTTCCAGATGAGCACATATGTTTATTGTTATTAACTAATGAATAACAAAATATGAGGAAAAAATAAGCTTCCGTAATATTGAAAAATAGGCTACTAAAGCAAATTCTGTATTTCAAATATTTTGACATCTAAAGTCAATAAAGCTACAACAATGTAGCTACACACTGCTTTTGAGAAATGAACCGCTATAAACTCCTATTTTTACAAATCTGACCATACTATCTAATGGTCAACACTGCCTAGAAGAGATATGGCCCCGTTGACAAAAACTATAAGACTGTGACTACAAATAATATTTACACTTTCCACCAGAAGGATGGGGGATTTTCAGATCCTCATGCTAATTCTACTTAGCTTCCCCTGTTACCAAAGACATTCTTAAGGTATTTTCCGCACATATTAGCACGTTTAGCTAATGGCTGACAGCTGGCAAAGCTTCTACAAATCAATGGACACTATTGTGTTAAAATAGATATTCTGAAAAGCGACACCATTTAATCAACATGCGGGACATATCACTGATATCCAAATAGACTATAATTCAACAACTCACGCAACAGTAGCTCTCATATATTGAAACATGAGGTTTGAATTAGCCAGACAGAGATTATAGGCCTGGCTACACATAATCAAGTGGTTTTACGCCACAAAAGAGACAGGAGCAATAGTCCACTTTCCAAAGAAAAAACATAATTAGAAGCACATGTCTGTCCATCTTTTAACATTTAATAATTATAATCATCATAATATACAATCATGTATATTTTCTCAACTAGTTCCATCCTGACCATGACTCTGGCTGAAGGTCTGGAGATGGGTCTCTGGATGCTGCACTGCTGTCACCCACTGCTACCTGTTACTCAAGCAGCACTGAGGGACGGCTCAGATAATTGCAAAGAACAAATTTACCTAATCAACCTTTGCCTTTACAAACAGTTTGCTGCCATAATGCTATACACTGTGTTCTCATTCATCTTTGCAAACAACATACTGTATGCCCTACTTGCATTAGGCAATACGGACCTTATTTTGATTTTGATTTTTTTTTTTTAAGTTAGCATTAGGATGAAATAGTAGTATTAAATAATTCAATATTGTCAAGCCACTTAAGCCTTTATATTTTCAGCTTCAGAAGTAACTCGTTACTTTTCTGGCATTAGTCAAAATGCATACGGTATGTGTAAAATGATCCCTTAGTAACTTTGATGTGTGTGCTATTTGGGCTATTTAAAAAAATGACATCATTGTTTTGTAGTAGCGCAACTAGTGAAGGTTATAAAGAATTTTTCGACATGTGGAACGTATTAGTGAGTTCCCATCAGACAATAACGAAACACTTATGGAACAGTAGCTTGCTGATATAAAAAGCATGAGGTTTGAATCAGACAGACAGAGATTAAGCAACATCGGTTCTTTTTTTGGTCATTGCTTGATATTCACAGATGTTACATTCCCTTACTCTCTGATGTTCAGCGAATGGTGCGTTGAGTGATGCATTCCAGAGTTACTGCACGATACAGTGAGTGTGTATGTGTGTGCGTGAGAGCGTGCATGAGGGTGTCCGTTTATTTAGACACACTGGTAGACGGTCTGTCTGCAGCCCCCAGATTAGATCAGCTGGGCTGAATCCTCACTGCTTTAGAGGTGCTGCTAGTTTTCTATAGGAGATACAGTCTGTGTTGGGTGGATCTGGGTATTGTTAGCCAACTGCATTGAGAGATTACAAATATTACAAATATGTCAGAAGAAAGTGATATGAGTTATGTCATAGTCCTGGTTCAACGCTCCCTCAGATCTTCTTTTCCATAAGTATAGACTTCTGAAGCTCACTGAGTGCAATATCTTTCATAATGCTTGTATTGTATGATGTAGTATTTAGGCTCAATGACAGACTCATACCAATTAGTCTTCTTCTGGAAGTTTGGAACGGGATGGATGTCACTGTGAAGGATCTCTTTCTATCTTTAATATACTTAGTTCTATTAAAAGGCGGCTTGTATACTCAATATAACTAATAATAAGTCATAAATTATATATGATACAGCCCTTACAATTGTATTCAATGCTAATGATTGTCCGATGTGTAAAACATGTTTTGATAAATGTCTCTGTTCTATGTATTGGTTCTGGGCATCCCGTTTTGCAAGGCTTATTGCGTGGAGCTTGTGAATGGTTTTATATAATTAATGTAAATAAAATAAATTACAATTTTAAGGGTATTCATGTACTAATAACAACTAAGCTGAACATTTGCAGATAAATACTAAGCTTTCAGTCTCATGTAGGTCCAAGCTAAATTCAAACTAGATGGACGTAATATACCACAATAACAAAGATGTATATGATTCATAACTGATTATACTGCTATCCTGAAAACTAAAAGGTTCAAACCAGGCCTAATAAGTCTTAGCCAGGAAGCACATGGCTAATTTGCATGAATAAACAAAGTATGGAACATGGCCAGACTGTTCCCATTCATGTCATATTGTTGCCACTTTTTTGGAAACCAAGGCATTATAAAGGCAATATTTGTGTGTTTATTATCTGCAGAGACATCAGTGTTAAAGCTGCTAAATGTAGAATACTGTGTCATGTTAAAAATTATGCATTGCGTCCGGCACAGAAAACGCTGTCATTCTATAAACCACAGTATTGATAAGTGTATCATATCTATCATCTTTTTGCTACACTAATATTTTGCATGTTCCTAAAGATGTATGCATTAAGACATGGTAAGTTTTGTGGTTCCACACTATCAGACACTTACATACATATATAATTGCAATCACAAAATATTAATATAATCCTTCATATGACTGATGTTTGTCATGTCATCCCATTTGGATATTGCATGTAGCCCTAATGCCTACTCCACGCTAAATGCAAAAATACAAAAAAAAAACACAAAAATATTAATAGCTTATTTGATCTCTCAAGTCTGCACCAAGGTATGTCCCGCTTAAGGCCCATCGTTGCTGGGATAGGCTCCAATCTCCTGCGACTCCCAATGGGAAAAACAAAGGAAGAAGAATGAATGTCACACAAATCAGAGGCAACCCGACAGTGCTACATCTCCCATTATCCTGTAACCTAACTAGTAGAGAGCTTCAGTTTGCATCAGTATGGAATCATTCACATGCAAAGTAACACTATAAAATGCCAGCGAGGTGTCTATGTAGAAAAATCACCATGTTGTCTTTCTCCAGTGAAGCTTAGCAGCAGCACACAGGAATGTTACAGGATAAAAAATGCAATAAAATAGCATTGCGGAGGACCCAAAACTCAGACAGGAGTATTAGCAAGAGGCAGCAATTATACTTTTCAAAGAACTAGAAAAAATAGACATTATCAACAATTTTAGATGGTATTTTGGAGCATTTTAGGTCTGTGTTGCAGCACTTTCAAATGAATCGATGATAAATCTCTTTAGGGCCCCTCAAAGCAGAGCAGGCATGGCTTTATATGGCATCTATTTATGTCTGGGTGCATCCACTGTCCGGTCAGGTTTTATTGGCGAAGATGGGGCCTCTTAGGTTAGTATGTGTGCAGAAATCAGAAGTCTAAATGGGGCTAGAAAATGCAACAGCAGAATGTGAAGTGACTAACACCCTGATGTGTTACTGGCACCTTTCTATCAGCTGAAGACGGTGAGGTGTGACAGACTGTATAGTGCATGACTAAAAGTGTCATAGCTCATGACACATTCCTGCGTCTGTGAAACTGGTACAAAGATAGTGACCTGCTAACACTGACCCTGTACAAACATGGCCCCTGACCGCCATGACACACAGCACAGTGTCTCAGCACATTGTTGAGGAATTATTAGTTACATTTTGACCTGTGACTAGATGCTAATGTTAATGTGAAAGGCCAATACAACTGGGGTAAAATGCTCTGACACAGGGAACATGTTCATTTGGTTAGAGCAGTTATATAATATCAATTGGTACATCAACTAGGAAACACTATCAGGCAAGCATATCATTTGTGTGCAGTATTAGTTTAAGCAGACTATTTGTCTATTGTTATGACTTAGATCAAAACACATTTTATGACCAATTTATGCAGAAATTGAAATAATCAACCAATATGTAATAAATGCTCTCTGTATCGGCCAAGAATTTTAGACTTATTCCTGTATAGCGTCGCAACAACTTCAACTGTCAATTGGTTTGAAATAAAAGGGCATATTTAAAATTCAAATAAGCATTGCAAGGTTGATTGCAAGCATTGCACTTGATATGTTTGTAATATTATTTACAGTATTGAGCTTTCCTTTAAAGAATAACTAAACCCTGAACCTCAAAATGAACAGGTTAAACAGTGGATACTGCAGTTCAATATTCATACTGGTCAAAATATGTCCTGGTACATATCTATGTCACAGGGCCTCAGGCACCGATAGGCCTCTGTCTCATCTAAACACACACCTGTAGTGAATCAGGACTTTGATTTGAGAGCATGGCTCACACCACACCACATTCACACCAAACCTTCACCAGCCTGTCTCCACCAGGCACTGCCCATATGTAGAGCATTTTTCAAATTTTGGCTGTGGGTTTACTATGGATCTGAGGTGTTTGGTTCCACTTTAAATAAACTGTTCAGCAGATGATAGTTATACGTAGTAAAGGACCAGTTCAATGAAATGAGTTAAAGCAACAGGTGGCAGCTCTGAAACTAGTATTGTTCACCCTTGTTTTTTCAGGAACTGTGTGTAACCAGCAACCAATAGCTTTCTCGCAATAGTTGTGGGGTGGCTAGAGAGTACTATGGGCCTGAGGTGGGGTTAATCCATGACAAAAGATGAGGTT
Organism: Philypnodon macrostomus; assembly: GCA_036025475.1. NCBI lineage: Eukaryota > Metazoa > Chordata > Actinopteri > Gobiiformes > Eleotridae > Philypnodon > Philypnodon macrostomus. The sequence goes on from JAVQKC010014173.1 coordinate 12,253, forward strand.
TGAAATCACTTTCTTTTTATCCACAAATGCTAAATTAAACTAGGGGTTGACGATATGGTTAAAGTATAATCTCACAATTTTTTAAGAGAAGATCACAATTTCGATTTTTCCCCAATTTTAGTTGATTTTGTATTTGTTTTGTTTTATTTAACCTATCAATGTCATAATAAAACACTTTTAACTACAAAAATTCAATCTACATTATATTAATACACGCAATTAGATTTTTTTTATCGCCATATTGCCCACCTCTAAGTTCAACAACATACATTAGCAAATCCAAATAATCCTATTGGGCAGGAGGGTGGCACAGCAAGAAGGTCTCAGGTACGTTTCCAGATAAAGTTCAAATAAAAATAAAATGCTTTAGGTAAGTTCAAGTTTCAAGTGAAAAAAATGTCCCACAAATGCAGTAAAAACTTTTAACTCTTTCCATATAGGTTTCCCCTACACACTTTTGAATTCTCCTTCCTTGTTCTCCTCTCTCCAGTCATTAATTGCATGAATAATGTTGGTCGGAGTTGGTGAGGCACTTCCACACTGTAAAACTTTACAAAGCAGCCATAAAGCAAGCATGGCAGCTCCCAGTCACTGTGTTCTTTGTAAGGGCCGCCCCCCGTGGGGGGGGCGGGGGGGGGTGGGCCTGGGGAAGGGGGCGGGGCGG
>JAVQKC010014190.1:0-10425 GCA_036025475.1 Philypnodon macrostomus
GACCCCATTGACCAATAGGAGTGGAGTTTTCCTGTAGTCCCTCCCCCTGACCTCTACAGCAACATCAAATCAGGCGGTGCGGGTTACCACTTTGACCAATAGTAGTTGCGTTTTACTTAAGCCCCTCCCCCTGACCTCTACAGCAACATCAAATCAGGCTGTGCAGGTTACCACTTTGACCAATAGTAGTGGAGTTTTACTTTAGTCCCTCCCCCTGACCTCAACAGCAACATCAAATCAGGCTGTGCGGGTTACCACTTTGACCAATAGTAGTGGAGTTTTACTTCAGCCCCTCCCCCTCACTTCTACAGACCACCTACTTTAAGTCATCTTTCTGTTTGAGAGCTGTTGTTGTTTGTGTTAAGTGCACGTCCCGGCTGTCTCACCCTGACTGTGAAAAAAAACTCACCCTGGAACATCAAATTAAGTGCATTTAAATGAAATGCATTCATAACATATCATTGAAACACAGGCGACGGTGCCTACAGTTTCAACAAGCGGTTAAAACAGATTCAAAAATGGACCAGAACTAGAAGAAGATAATGTCCGCTACAGTAACCAAGACAATAACATCAACATGTGTCAACACACGTGTGACCATTGCCCGAGTCAACCAGACCATTGATGTGCTTGGATTGGTGACTCTCTCCACACGTCCCATGCATGTCGTGGCCCCTCTTTAAGCCCAAAGCCCCCCAAGAGATCCACCTGTGAAATGGTTTATCCTGCACTGAAAAAAATCTTCCATTGTCATGAGCATTCACCTCACATGGATTATTTCACATTTAAGAAATCCCAAATACAATATAGAATGTGTGGATTAAAGTTGAAAAAATCTATGTGAGTTGAATCCACAAAATATTTCTCTGATTGTCAGCCCACTGCAATCAGATGTCCTAACCACCCAGGGCTTCATTTATGGGGCCCCTGGAAGCTTAAGGGCCCCAAACAGCTGCCTACTTTTGCCTCATGGTTGCACCGCCTCTGCTAAACTGAGACGATGACTACTGCACAATTTGTTTGACTTTATACATAATGCATGAAGTTCTACCATTTTCATTCACACATATATTTTTGAAAACCCTGATAGAACGTGTCAAACGCTTGTAGAGACGTCCCTGTGCGGGATCTGACTGAACCGCTTATCACATCGACTCACAGGCCACAAACTGTCACGCGTGCAGCTCAGGTTACAGTCAGCCCAGAGCACTATGAGACTGGTGACAACCTGACAGTCGTTACCATGACGACGCCGAGGCTGTATTTACTTTGCGTTATTGTCTGTGGCAGCTCTTTATTTCTCTAAAACATGACTGACACGGACTGATGAAAAATCAATCTCCAGAACCGCGCCTGATGTATTATGGCTCAGCGCTCATGATGTAGAGCTGACTGCCTCTCAACCAATCTAATTCTGTTAAAATGTTCTTTCTCTCACAGACTTCTTCTGCCCCATCACCACCTCAGCAGCATGAACGCCCCATCACCCCCTGAAGAACAGAACCATCTCACACTCCTCTATCACTACCTCAGCAGCAGCAGCACAGAACAATTTTACTCAAGTCCATCGCCAACTCTGAATCAGAACCATCTCACTCCCCTCCATCACCACATCAGCATCAAAACTATCTCATAGTCCTTCATCTCCGTATCCACACCAGAACAATCTTACTCTTCTCCATCACCATTTCTGAATCAGAACCATCTCACGCTTCACTACCATCACCTCAGAAGAGCCATCTCATTCTTCTCCCTCACCACCTGAAGAACAGAACCATCTCACGCTCCTCCATCACCACCTCAGCAGCAGCACAGAACCATTTTACTCTCACCCATCCCCAACTCTGAATCAGAACCAGCTCACTCTTCTCTATCAGAACCTCAGAAGATCCATCTCATTCTTCTCCATCACCACCTCGGCAGCAGAACAGAACCATTTTACTCCCCCCCATCGCCGCCTCTGAATCAGAACCATCTCACTCTTCTCTATCAGAACCTCAAGGGTTGGCATGAATATTGAACCGGCAATCTTCCAGTTTTTTGGCATGCAGATCTCTCCTCCATCGCCACCTCAGCAGCAGAACCATCCCACTCTCCACAGCTATTTGATATTTGTTCAGTCTTATACGAAAGGTGCTCACTAATAAGATGTACTGAAGCATTATATCCAGTGGGAGTCACAGACCCTTAATCATCAGTGCATCGAGGGTCATTAACTCATTGTGAGCCTGCAGCTGACGATAATACTTCTATTATGTCTAAATAATGTCTCTCCTGTATTTCACACACTTCACGATCCAAGCGACGCAATTAACCGAGCCCAGTGTCATCAGTGTTAGGCCTCAGAGATGTGGGGTTTTATTTAAAATGGGGTTTCGTTAAATAAGCTTGTTAAGGTTTGAGTGTTTGTACCGGGACTGGTTAAAGGCAAATCCTGGGCGCAGGATTTTATAATTGCGGGAACCTTAGTGTTGAATGAGGTATATTCTGATTTAAAGGGAGCGTATTATGCTCACTGGACTTTTATCAAACTTGATGTTTTTTTTTCAAAGACTATCTGGAGTTGTGTTTTGTGTCATTTATGCATTTTGAGTATGCTGAGGCACTGACCTTCTCAAGAACTGGAAATAGAAACCCCACTCTCATTTCTTGTAGTTGCTTTAATTCTGGGAAAGAGGGCCTTATAAGGAGCATGTAGCATGTAGCATGTAGCATGTAATCTGAACATGTTTACCAGATCATAAAAGTTAAAAAATAAATAATACATTCTAATTCTAATTCTAGAGGTTAAAAAAAATTCCAAAGGCATAAAAATTGCATATACATGGTACGTACCGTGAAGAAATTAGCAGATGGAGTTCCTCAAGGCTATGTTCCAGGACAAGTATTGTTCCATATTCATGTACTGATGAATAAGCATAATCATCATGGCATGCACAGAAAGATAGTGTGAAATTACATTCAACCTAAAGAGAGACAGAGGGAGTTCCCCAGGGTCATGTTTTAGGACCAAATACACACGGAACCATTTTGTAAGAGATCATATTTGAGCAGACGATGCAACCATTATCCCAGTAACATAAACACTTCAGCCAGCCACAAAGCTCAGATTCACACACGTCTTTGGACAACGGGAGGAAGTACCCGGAGAGAACCGAGTGGAACACAGGGGGGACATACAGAATCCACTAAGAGATTGCAGTTAGCTGGCTGGCCGTGTTGGGTATTTCAATTTCCTATTGTCATGGGCACCATATAGACAGCACCTTCCTTTGCAATACCTTGCCATTGTTCAGGCAAAAGCATTGGTGGTATTTAGTCCAATGAGAAAATGACCCACATTAACAGACAGTAACTCTGTACACACACAGTAATAAATAAAGGCTCTGTCTATTAACCACACATCTAGGCGTGTAGCGCAGACCCACATTTCTCACACGTGACCTTTTCTGTCGGTGTGAGTGCGAATGAGCTGACCCGACTCCATAACGTTCTGATACAGTAGTTGTGCATCGCTAGCGTGTCTGGCGCTAATGCCCCACCTGTAGCGCCGTCGCCGCTGCCAGTACCTCTGACTCAGGAATAATATCCATTTTGAGTCACTGAAATATTCATTGACACACCGTGAGCGCCGGGGAGGATGTGTGGACGGTGTCAGGTGAGGATACAGCACGGTTTGATCTGTGACCGGGGAATATGTGCTTTTATCAGTGACCTCCACATGATATATATTACACCAAAGGCTTTTAGAATATTCACTACTTTGATGTATTTAGCCCTTCATTACAATGGTACATTCAAACATCGTATACACACAACAACAATAACAACAACAGTGAGTTCAGAATTAACATTAACAATAAGGTCTTTTCCCTATATGGCTATATGTGCTATATGTGCTAAATATCTATATGTGCTATATGTTTTATTTTAGACCTGTACATTAGAGGGTATGTTGTAGCTGTTATACTGTACTGTTATACTGTTATCGCTTCTTGATATTCAGGCTATGGTTCATGCATCAAAATATAATTGTTATGGTTTTTAGCCTTTAAGCCCTTTCTTGGCTAAGTTCTCAAGTCAATAAATAAATAAATGAATAAATAAATGAATAAATGAATAAATTAAAAAAATAATAATAAATAAATTAATTTAAAAAAATAAACAATATATATATATATATATATATATATAAATATATAAATAAATGTTGGGGGTAGCTGGATAATATATGGCTTTACGCTTTTAAAATAAAGTCCCTCTAACGAGCAAAAATACCCCAAAAGAAGAACCCTCCCACCAAGCCGAGAGACCATGTTTTCTGGGTGTGTTCCTGGTCTATACAGTGACTCCCAGAACAGAACTGAGAACGATAATTGATGTTTTTATTAACATTAAAATGGCCAACAAATATACCTTTCTGAGACTCATGAACCATTGTTTTCTGAATTGTGTTTGTAGATATAGTTTTAGTGTGTGCCTTTAAAGGGGAACTATGCGACTTTTTACCTTAACAAAACTTCAGAGTCAGTGTGATTCTAAATGAGTGGTTGTGGGGTGAATGAAGCTTCCTTGCTATAGGATGAATGTCTCTGGAAGTCTCGGGTCAAGTCACAGGTCTCGCCAAACAGCCCTTTAAACAGGCTTTCACAGAGAAATAAAAACTGAGCAGACCTGGTGTTTTTGTGTTTGTTTTTCATGGACAGTGATATTCTCTGAAACTGTAGGGGGCGCTCTGTGAAGTGAAAAGTTGCATCGTTCCCCTTTAACCTGGTGTTGATTCAATCTCTGTCAATTGTTACTTGGGCTCTGGTGCGATTGTTCCTCCTACTACATTGGTATAACACTATTTTAACTACAGTGTCCTTGTGGTAAGGCCATTAATCAGTGTTGACAGTGTAATAAGTGTTTGTGTGTGAATACGATTTATTTGATATGAGTCGCAGTCGGTCACAGTATCCGTGAGCACCTGGTGAGTTCTGTCCAAACGTCTCTCATTCATTTGTTCAGCTGTCTGCTCAATCCTCTAAAGCCACTTCACACACACAGAGACGGGGATGCTTCAATGCTCTCATGATCATGACTGAACCTATGTCCTGCCTACACATGCGCTGGTATTTTCTCCTTTTGAAAAAGCTATTTACGTTCAAGTCTTTAAGTACATACTGTCTATATATCCACATTGCACTCATTGCCAATTGATAATGTTGGATTGTTTAGTCTAAAAAAATCCCACAAAGAACCAGAAAGTCAGAATTTGTGGGTTGGGGTCCTCTGCGTTCCAGTAATGGTTGATCTGTTGCATCACCAAAAAATTTAAAAGCTTTATTGTTACTTAAACCAACATTATGTAACGTTCACCATCTAAAACCAAACATGGCTGCCAGACATACTGTATGTACCGCTACAAGTCACATCAGTCAAAAAATGAGGAGGAAAAACACATATATAAGTCACACTTCACAAAATCAAGACCAAGAACAGACATGTAATCTGGAAGGGTGAATTATTGAACTCTCTTTCAGGGCTCGTTCACACCTGCACATTATCAGTATACATCAGTCTCACGGGTTCATGAGGCTTTATCCACCGCTCCAGCAGCAGGCTCCTGTGTGGCCCATAGGTTAATACATTATAATATAGAGAAATAAACAGTGCATTATTCATTCAGTATGAACCTTAAATCATTACGACCATCTCTCTTCATAATCTACGCTCGTTTTTTGATTATATCTATACATTTTAACAGTAAAACAAGAAACCAAAGTCAAAAAAATCTATTTAATAAATTAAAAATGATATATATTTTGATATATAAGTCACAGGACCAGCCAAACTATAACAAAAAAAACTGTGATTTATACTATAGTGGGATTTTTCTGGTGCCGGTTTGGCTCTAATAGTGTTTATTCTGCTGTTTGCTGACTTTTATGTGTGCTGAATGTGTGTTTATTGCGTTCAGTCAGGGCCGTGTGTATTTTTAGTTTCACTTTGGAGGCAGCATCCCATTTGTCAGTTGGCAGTTACCAGTTATCTCTGTTTATCAAAAAGTCCACTGAATAAAATGAGGCTGTGGAATCTTCTATTGTGTTCATTTTGATTATCCATGGTCTAGGAGATCTGGTTACCCCATGGCTGTTCTACCTGGCAACCCAGCACACTGCTTTCCCCATGGCATCCATTACCCAGTAGTCTGCTGCATGTAGCTTAAACTTAAATGTAATTCTGGGTCAGCTCTGGATGTGGGAGGAGCGACCCGACTGAAGAGCTTTCTACCAAACGTTGTAGATCCATTTGGCTCCACGCCCGGCGTCAGACATGCTCCGCGTCCCACGTTTTCTACAGCTGAGCCGAGGGTGACCTGGCTCTTCTCTGGCTTTTTCCGAACGCCGCCCCAGACTTGGCACCACTGCCAGCTGCTCCTTGCATCAGGCCCCAAAATGGCTGCTCAGCTGCTGTAGTGGCACAGACACGGGGCAGGCTGACAGGCTGAGCAGCTGCAGGACTGAAGCGGGGCAAGGTCACTCACTTGAAACCCCGCGACCATTACCTGCTGGAACATGACGGCCGGTTAGCGTGTTGTCATCAGACATGGCACAGTCAAGTCAGCTGAGCAACATACTGTCAGTTTGAAGACTTTTCCCCTGACAAATGATCTAAAAATAGCTTAGAAATAAAGTAGAATCCAATTATACGAATGTACCAAACCTTACCTGTACTTAAGTGACATCACCCCCTGCCTCAACAGTGACATTTTGACAACTGAGACATCATGGGTGGGTTATTCCATTAGTCCAGGTCACACACTGTTGGTAGTAAATTAACTCTGTGGCCACAGCTGCCCTGGGGCAAATTATTCTTCCACAGTCATACAAAGGTAAGATGGTGAAGTGTGTACTGGTAAGGAATCAAACTCATTTTGTATTGCACAACCAGAGCACCTTCATTCACTACATTAGCAAGACATAGGCAGCATACAAACTGCCCAAAACTGTATCCATAGCAACGGGCAAACATCTCAAAAATGAACTTAAAGCTATACCCAGGCATTGAGCTGTTTGTATTAGCCCATGATAATCAAAAATCATTGTAAAAGCCCACTGTATATGACAAACAAACCCAATACGCGCCACTGTGAAACATCAATACTCCCTCGCGATCCCTTCAAACGAGCTGTACAATCATGACAATATATCTGAGCATTTCTCCAACAGGATTAGCATAATTACTAATCAGGCCGATAACATTATGCTAACATGGAATTTGTCACCGGGCAATTCTGTTAGACGTCTGCGCTTGATAAACCAATCGTCGGTATCGAGTTTACGGAACATGTGGCGTGGGGCCATTTGATGCCGTTTGCTGCCAGGCGATCTTCCCACTGGGATTGAGGCGGATGAATTTTCAAAGCCGGACACAGACGAAGGCGTTTCTCGGGGAATAATGAGACACAATGTAATTAGATGCTTCATAATGATTCCACTGGCCGTTGTGTACAAGTGTTATATCTGGTCGATCGCATTTGGGGGGTTAGGAGATAATGTTGTGTGGAGCTGACAGCTGTTTGCATCGAGCTGATAATTTAATGTAGTCAATGAGATGGACATACATTACATTTGTGGTTGGAGACTGTGGGTAATTTCCATTAGCCGTTACTATTGCACTAAAGATGATTAATTAACTGCACCCCGGTCAAAAGATCAACTCTACACCCAACAATTAACGCTTCCAAAGGCCTGTATGGACGCGTTCCTTTATAAAGAACTGAAGAACATTCCGGTTGCAGAATTTGTATTTTCTGATTTTTTTTGTATATGTACAGTTTCATTTTTTTGTATAAGGGAAATTATAGTTATTTTTTTCATTGTTGTTTTATTTTAGTGTCTACTTACATTCATTCATTCATCTTCTTCCGCTTATCACGGAGTCAACCGTCTAAGCAGAGATGCCCAGACTTCCCTCTCCCCAGACCCTTCCTCCAGCTCTTCCGGAGGAATCCCGAGGCGTTCCCAGGCCAGTCGAGAGACATGGTCCCTCCAGCATGTCCTGGGTCTTCCCCAGGGCCTCCTTCCGGTGGGACCTGCCTGAAACACCTCCCGAGGGAGGCGCCCAGGGGGCATCCGAAACAGATGCCCGAGCCACCTTAGCTGACTCCTCTCGATGTGGAGGAGCAGAGGCTCTACTCCGAACTCCTCTCAAGTGACGAGCTTCTCACCCTATCTCTAAGGAAGTGCCCGGCCCCCTGCAGAGAACACTCACTTCATTATCCAAAGCTCAATACATCAACATTTCTGCTACCTCTCTGTCCCAATATTTGTGTTTTTAGGGATTACCATACTGTACATTTATACTAGGGTCAAATGCTGGTGCAATAAATAAAAAACCTTGTTGGTCCAACCAGGCCATCGGCTTTTTCTCTGGGTACTTTCGGTTGACAGGGTCTCAGGGGACTGAACCCTATTCCAGCAACTTTGGGCCTGAGGCAGGGTGCACCAGACAGACAATCATTTACACATTTAGACTCAATAATACTTCTAAAAGTTTCATGCCTTCGGACAGCGGGGGGGATCCAGTACCCGGAGAGACCCCACAGAAACCCCAGAACAACATCAGAGTGCACCCTTAATCCTAATGCCCCAGATTAAACACATACGCTCCAGCATGTGTCTCTACAGCCATTGCCTGTAAACCTTATGGCACACTTGCAGCTGTTGACTGATGTTGTAAGTGTTCTAGCCCTCAGCCCTAATACAGGGAGGCGTTCCTTTGGCAACATTTTCTGATTGACTCAAACAAGCCTTTTTCCCACCCGCCCCCCCAACCCTCTGCATCTAACGGGGTGTTTCCTGACAGGCCGGCTCCTCTTACATTAAGGTTTTAAGGGCCTTAGCTTCAAAATTTATTGGCTATTGTATAATGTTTCATGTAGCAGCCCGTGGACCGTGCCTGATGTTTTGCCGCCGGGGCTGGCTCAGGAAAAGCTGATGTATTTTGATAGCAGTGAGAGCTGAAGCTGTCAAAGGCTGGACCCTGGGGGGGGGGCTCACCTTGTGCATTTCTGACTGATGCTGTAAACCTGTGTCATACCAAACAAAAGAGCCTCTGTGAGCTCGTCTGCGTAATTAGGTCTGACTTTAAGAATATTACTTGAGGAAGGTTAAGGGTTGTATTGGAGGAATCTGCCCAGTGTCTGCTTCCCTTATGGTCCTGGAAAACCTGGAAATGTCCTGAAAAGTTCTTATAGATTATGGATCAAATATACAGACATGTGTAACTATGGCGTCAAGTCAGAGGGTTGTTCAATATGAAGGTTTTTTGTCATGGAAATCCCATTGAGGTGCATATATACCAGCAATTATGGGCCTTAGGCGGGGTACACCCTGAACAATTGCTAATCGCAGGGTTGACACACTGACAATTATTTTTACCATCACATTCATTCCCTTCAGCAATTTAGATCAACCAAATCTCCTAGCACGATTCTCCACTTTTGGGTGGTGGTTGGAAGCTGGAGTATATGGAGAGAACTCACAGTTATAGGGGGAGGACCTGCAGACCCCAATGGACAAATGGCACGTCGGCACAGTATCAAAAAACATTATTACTTTGTCTGCTTTTAATATCTGAACATAAAAAACTGTAATTGAGAATTTGTTGAACAGCCGTAGGAAAATCTGGGGGTAAAAATGAATGTACTTTTCCAATGGGCCTCATGTGAGAACTGAGTGGATTTTTGGCATAAAGAAGCAAGCTAGACATACATATTCACACAGTTCACCCTGTTTACCCAGCATTGGTTTGAAAATACAAATGAAAATCTGCCCTAGTGTAGACAGGTTAGTATGCTATCAAAATATTCCAATGGAAAAACGATCAATCTTGAACATAATGCTCATTAGCTACAAAGAAAGCCATCTGCCATTTCACAAATGAATAAAATATAAAACAATACAGTCTGTACGCCTTACGGTCATTTGTCCCTGGCTCCTTCACTCTCTGTCTGCATCAACATCTGTCACTGTGGGAACATCTCCAGAAATGATCTTCAAATGAGCCGGTCAAAAGGGGTTGCCCGGAAGTCCGCACAGGTGTGAAATGCCCCCCCCCCGAAGGAACATTACACAACATGCCCGCCGGTGAGAGCGGGTCAAACGCACATTGAGCCGTCACAACATATCTGCCTCAGGGCCGCTTAGAGACAACCGGCTTTTGTTCACGGCACCAGGACAGAGCAACGACTTGGGCATTTCTGAGATTTCAGAACGTCAGTGGGTAAAGGGAAAAGCTTTATGGGAATTTTGGTATAGTTAGACAGACGGACGGATGGACGATAGAGAGCGAGAGAGCGAGCGAGCGAGAGAGAGAGCGAGTGAGAGAGAGTGAGAGACGGAGAGAGAGAGCGAGAGCGAGAGAGAAAGATAGAGA
>JAVQKC010014200.1:0-27813 GCA_036025475.1 Philypnodon macrostomus
GCCGGGTGCTCCCTTAGAGATAGGGTACTCGGTCATTCAGGAGGAGCTCAGCGTAGAGCCGCTGCTCCTTCATATCAATCTGTTTCAGATGCCCCCTGGACGCCTCCCTCGGGAGGTGTCCCGAGCATGTCCCACCGGGAGGAGACCCCGGGAAAGACCTAGAGCATGCTGGAGGAATTATATCTCTTGGCTGGCCTGGGAACATCTTGGAGTCCCCCCGGAAGAGATGGAGGAAGTGTCTGGGGAGAGGGAGGTCTGGGCATCTCTGCTTAGACTGCTGCCTCCGCGACCGGATAAGCGGAAGAAGATGGATGGATGGATTTCAATATAAATTTCACTACACACAATTTATTTTAGATAATCTTCTTGACTTTTCTTGCGTTTTCTCTTCTGGGTTCACCACAGCTAAGTTTGGCATACTATAGGTTTTTTACACCAGATGCCTTTCCTGACCCATCCCTCTCCACTGATTCATTCATGGAATGGGCAAAAAATATTGAGACCTCTTTCATCCAGTATCTTGCACATAACATAGATGTACTCAAGTAGCCTGTTTGTTTTCAGTTAGGGTAGGTCAGGACCACTACACTATCCACCCAGCCACTTCCTCTGCCAACCCACATCTCTGACCAGCTTATCTTACACCATTTGTTTAAACCTACCCAGTAAAGAGCTGTGGTTCTTGTCCTGAAGAGTAGTTTCAAAGGCGGAGAATGGAAGTATGTCTGATTTTGATCCACTTTGATGAACCACTGTCCCGCTCCAACCATAGGCTCCTACTGCTCCCAGCATCATCATGTCCTGAAAGTCCAAACAACAAATGAAAATTAGATTTGCTATTTCACAATAGTAGAGATGTATTGCCCAGACCTGAAATAAAAACTGGGATCTTCAAGTTCAAGGACAAATGCTCTATCCAGTGACCTCCAAAGAGTAAACTAAACAACACCTTGTGCGTGTAGCTATTGTCTTTGGCCCAATCTCACAATGATACACAATCTTTAACTAAATTCACACCATACCATTTTTAGACTTAATCAAACCTTTCTTGTTAACAGAGAAAAAAAGGAAAACACAAGCAGAAACATATTCTTATGATGGATTTGACTAATGATATTTATAAGTATGTATTACAGTATTTATAGTACTTTATATGGATGTAAAATATAACACTGTAACTTTCTGCACCATATCATACTTATACTAGTCACAAAACGTTAGGAATATATGACTTTTGGTTTAAATTTATGAAAAATGGAAAATATTCATGGCACTGGGATACAGCATATCATGAAAATTTATGTATAACCAGGTGATATATTAACAAATATACACATACAACTTTTTGACTAGTATAAGTATGTTTTTCACTGTGGTGAGATGTGGAACACTCTTATGCTGATATATGTGTACTTACACATAAATAGACATACGGTTGAAAGAAGGACAGAAGCTTGTTTGTACCTGTTGGCTTGAGTAGTGAGCACTGAAGCCCACCTGAGACATCTCCAACTTAAAGTTGTCCCCTCCTTTCCCAGTACCTTTATGGGAAAACAAATATGTATTATCTTAACCCTCATGCATTGTTCAAAACCATGAATTTGTGGTTGATGGCTGTTAACTACTGCTGTAAAACAAACATTCTATTTTTTTTGCAGAAATCTCTCCTCTCCTCTAAACAAAACTACCAACTATTGAAAAGAAATGACTCATTTTATATGCAATGTTTTTTTACCCCTTACCCTCTTGGATGTGCCAAAGATTAGTAACATGAACTTTAAGGAATTTCTACAGTTTGTTCAGGACCTGATTTGAATTTCTCCATCCCATTTTGTGGCTGTTAACGTGCACTAATTTGAACTGCTTTGAAAATATTATATAATTATTATGTTTATAAAAATCACATGTTTTAACAGTTTTACGACAAATTTTATAAGAAATGTCAAAAATTTGAAGAAAAATGACTCAAAATTGCATATTTTTAATATGAAAATCAATTGTGTGCTGGATTTTTTTACCCTTTATCACAGTTGGATGTGTCAAAGATTAGTAGCAACATGAACTTTTATTAATTTGTAGTTTTTGTGCAGGACCTGATTTAAATTTTTGTGGTTAGTGGTTCCCCATTGACTCCCATTTATTAATAATTATTAATTAGTTATTAATAAGGGCTTCCTTGGCCAATACTGGCATGTGTGTTATAGTGTGTGTGTGTGTGTGTGTGTGTGTGTTTGTAGGTTCTGTGTGTGTTTGCTTGTGGCTGGAGGGTGATGGGGGTGATGGGGTGGTGGTGAGAGGTGCACACTGTACAAAAGTCATCAGCCATCTCAGACCATCTTATCTTGCTCCCTTTGTCCAAACCTACCCAGTAAATACAAATATGTATTATCGTCATCTGCCAAAATGTCTTCAAAGCACTGTGTCTCATGCTGTTATAGACAACCTTGAACTATTCAGACATGCTGTGACCTGTGGTAATGAGTCCCTTTGAGGTGATCGTGTGAGTGAATAGGTATATCCACAACCACTGCTAATAGGTACCTTCAATGTTAAAGATACGATTTCCCAGTGTTCCAGCGATGGTGGAGAGGGCGGCCTCCTCAGACACATTAAAGAAGAACTTTTCGGTTGGAGAACTTGCAATAGATTTGATTTCTTTGATCAGGTTTTGTGTGTCGATGTTGTTTCTGATGTAGTATCCTAACACCTGCAATAAAACAAGGAAAGAATATGATTTTTACAGAACGGTATCTTTTAAGCTAAGTCGTACACTGGTAGTGGTGGTAAACTGCAGGTGTGCCTACAGCTGCCAGGCCCAGGAAAGACAGAGACGTGGCAGCTTCTCTTACAACCAGAGGTGGGTAGAGTAAACAAGTAAGAGTTCCATTACTTCAAAATCACTTACTCGAGTAAGAGTAGAAAAGTACTGGGTGAAAAAACTGTTTGAGCTTAATGTCAGATTATCTGTTTAATTTTGTAGGAAGATAATAAACATATTTTGATATTTTTAAAAGATAAACCATAAAACGTAAATAATATTTTCAAAAATTAAGGCACAAGGAACAGAATTTCACATTTTTCACATAAAGCTGTTCTTACATGACACACAGAGGTGGTAAAAATGACTCTTTCTAGTTTTACAAGATTTTACTCAAGTAAGAGTAGAGTTACTTCAAAATACTATTACTCAAGTAAAAGTCAAAATTATTGTGCAGTAAAGTTACTCTATGGAGTACAATATATTTAAAAAGTAAATGAGTAACTGAGTAAATGTAACTGCGTACTACCCACCTTTGCTGTCAACCACCAAATACATCAAGACAATCACCTTAAACTGTTCATATGTTCTTGACCCAACACAAAACATCCATTTACTGGGATTTTGTAAAAACTTACAGCAATGCCAAAGCGGGTGATGCCTTGTTTTTCACACTCACTGATGACAGTATCTCTGAAGGCACGGTCATGTGACTCTCCATCCGTGACCACCACCATGACTTTAGCTGCACCAGGTCTACCTCCATACTTCTGATTAAAACCCCACTGACTGGCCAGGCACACACAAATAACTTACGTTAATAATGTCAACCATAAACAAAGCATCACAACAGTATGTAAAAAAGGCCACAAGATAAAATTGAAATACTGACCTGGCAAATTGAATAGCGTGAAAAGTATTGGTTAAGGAGCCGTACATCTGTTTGATCCGTGAAGCTGCAGCAATCACCTCTTCTTTTTTACTGTAGTCTTTCAGAGTAAACTCAACTTGGGCATCAACGGCATACTGAATCACACTAACCTGATACAGCAACAGAATAATGACCAACAAATTGTTATTAGACAGTAAATAACTACTTTTAGTGTGATGTGAGCTGAGCACACACCTGTGTACGGTCAGGTGCAATGTCAAGTGATGGTATCAGCTTCTCCAGAAATGCATTCATTGGTTCCCAGGGATAAATACTGTTGGAGCCATCCAGGACTATCACAATGTCCATAGGACCACCACATGCTGCAAATGTTCCATTGAAGCATATTTAGTCTCATTTCTGATTTCTGGTCTAATATTTTACTGAATGGATCTAAGACAATAATAATAATAATAAGACTTATTTCTTGAAGCAATATCTTACACTGGATGGCAGGAGAGAAGGCAGGCTGAGGCTGGAAGAGGGGGCTCATTTTTGTACAGACTCCTGGGTAGAAATCCTGAGTACCACAGCTCTGGGCCCACAACGGACCACACGTCTACAAAGAGATAACTTCCTCACATGACTATATCAATATGCTAAGCACCTGTACAGAGCTACTCGAGTGAATGTAACTACAAGAAGAAGCACATACCATGTAACCACTGACTGCAGGCATCCTGGTGAGAGTCAGGCCCACGCTCATGTTCACGTTGATGTTCTGGACACTTGGTATACTTACTGAATCTGTGGATGTACACAGTCAGTTAACCAAACGGGTCAAATAATAAATAAAACTGTGTAGGATTAAGTGAGCTCTTATATATTTTTGGAGGGACTGTGTCATAAAAACATTATATCATTTATTTAACAGTTTGCACCAATCAGGCATAACATAATGACCAGGATATGTGAAGTAAATTACAAAGTTGGATATAGCAGGCAATAAGTTAATGCCATCAACCCAGGACAGGTGAGGTATGTGGGGAGCAAAGGCTGGTCCGTGTGGTATGTTCTAACAGAAGCTACACTAGAGTAAACTGCTGAAGAAGTTAATTGAGCAGTGGACTTTATGCATTGGAGACTGCATATTAGTCAGATGGTCATAATGCTATGCCTGATCTCTATTTCTGTTTCACATAAGAGAGTGGGTCTAATCATTTAAACAGCTTCTTGAGCAATGTTTGAATATGTTGAATTATGATTACCTTGGATATTCAGTTTGTCGCAGGTGTTTCTTGGGCCTGACACCAGACACTTATAAACATCACCCTTCCTGTTTTGGGTGAATCCACTCCACGGAGCACCAACCAGGAGCCTATAAAGACAAATGATACTAAAAAGCACTCAAAGACCTTCGCAAAGGCAGCTCATTTCCCCTATATACACACACAAATGTATTCTAAATATAACCTTCAGTGGGACTGGACACCCCTCCAGAAAAAAATACAAAACAGGGATTTTTCTTTCTTTGTTTTGTATTAATGACCTCAATTTAAAGATCATTCAAATCACCTTAATAAAATGAGAGGTTATCAAAACCACAGAAACAACACTAATAGCTTAATAAAACAATGTCACCCGGCACAGCACAATGTCTCAAAAATGTTATACACTAGCACAGTTTTGGTTTGTTTGGTTGAAGAATGGGGGAGGAAACTCTTGCCTGTCTTGTGTTGTATTGGCATGCCTCTGGGCTAAAAGATGGCATTCTTTGAAAAAATGATCCGGATCACTCCCAAAACTGGAATAATCGTTGCTTGTGTCATTCCTGATCTTTCCTGAAAATTGTATCCAGATCTGTAGCTTGTAGACAGACGGACGGAGAAACAGAGAAAAGGGAGAAACGCTACCTGAAAACATTACCCCCTTGGCGGAGGTAAACATTTTATAAGCTGGACAGTAGACAGTCACTGGACACTTTGTACCTAATAATTTGATTATCTCAAACCAGCCTCTGATCCCAGGCTTCACTCAGCCTTTTAGCACTCAGAACTGCCACTCAATGAACAGTTTCTCTCTTTTGGACAATTCTCTGTAAACCTTAGCAAAATGCCAGTAGTACATTCTTCTTTCTTCTGAGGCTCAGTTTGTATGTTAGCAGGCTTGTCTTCCACCTTTCAGAACAAAATGCACAGAGTTGCTGCCTTAAGAGCGGCTAACTATACAAACACATTTTAACAGGTATACTTAATAAAGTGGCCAATGAGAGTGTAGTGTGGAGTCGCCCTGATTCTCTCAAGTTCGTTCAAGTCCAATCTGTTCATGTTTTTGACTAAAACAGCGAAACACCCTATTTCCGGGAATGACAATAGCAACATGAATTCTGAAATCCTTGGTTGATACAGCACTAAC
This sequence comes from Philypnodon macrostomus, assembly GCA_036025475.1. Classification (NCBI taxonomy): domain Eukaryota; kingdom Metazoa; phylum Chordata; class Actinopteri; order Gobiiformes; family Eleotridae; genus Philypnodon; species Philypnodon macrostomus. The sequence goes on from JAVQKC010014200.1 coordinate 6,045, forward strand.
GCGATGCTGCAAGTTTGAATCTCTCTTCCATTGAACTGACAAGAATTATGAAATCAAGTGGTGGAAATAAACATGCAAACAACCACAGACCACATTAACTGTTGCTATTTTATGATATATGTCTTTAGACCAAGAGTTACTCCACAAGGTCTCAGGTTTAGTGAAAGTGGGCAAAGGGAAGAAAAGTCTATTTAAATGAACTGGCTGGTCAATATAACACCCTAACCATGGCCCTGACCCTAATGTTAACCAGACACAGGGACCAATATAACACCCTGCCCATGGCCCTGACCCTAACGTTAACCAGACACAGGGGCCAATATAACACCCTGCCCATGGCCCTGACCCTAACGTTAACCAGACACAGGGGCCAGTATAACACCCTAACCATGGCCCTGACCCTAACGTTAACCAGATACAGGGGCCAGTATAACACCCTAACCATGGCCCTGACCCTAACGTTAACCAGATACAGGGGCCAGTATAACACTCTAACCATGGCCCTGACCCTAACGTTAACCACTTATTATTATTTTTCCTACTCCACCTCATAGCTCTCCTCATCTCCAGCCACCATGCCCACAGTCTTGATGAAGGGGTGTCCGGGGTTGTCCACCCCAGTCTGGATGCACTGGTCCAGGGTCCAGTTGTTGGGGGTGGTCTTGTCTCTCAGATGAGCATAGATGGATGGGGTCAGAGCTGCAGCCATGCAATTGTTGTGTTTTCTCAAGTCAGGATAATCAGCGCTGAGTGTTTGAATAAAATCAGATTAGATTTTATTTTGTATCTTACTGGACTATTGTTGCTCAGTGGTGCTTATGTAAAACCAAGCTACAGTAGCCACTAAATAAACTTGAGTGTAAGTCTATTTCAACATTGGCTTCCTACTGTATATAACTGAGACACAGCCTGACCTGGGTGGATAGAGCCGCCTCCTCTCAGCAGCAGCAGCTAGAGCGTTCTCATTGAGCAGGTATCCAGATGCCAGGGCTCCTGCTCCCACACTGGCCAACATCACAGCAGTGTTTCGGCATGACATCATACGAGTGAATGGGTTTGCCATGGTTACAGGATCCTGAGTATTACCTAGTGAACATTGTGTAAAAAGGTGCTTGTTATAAACTGAGACCACAGAGATATACTGCAGGGGAAAAAGGCTGCTAGTGACATTGTGACATTAATAAGCTCTCAATTCCATACACACAGTCCATGAAAGTACAAGGCTGGCTAACATTATTATACTACAGCAGAGATGATGATTGATAAAAATAGAAATAAAAACAATCAATACATTTTTTTCTAGTTATTTCAAAAATATAATGACTCAAGTAAGAGTGAGTACTGAGTTATTACTTCAGAATATTTGTTTAATTTTGTTGTAATGGCAGTACCCAGAGGTAGTAAAAGTACTCTTACTCTTTCTAGATTTCCAAGAGTACAGTTACTTCAAAATACTATTACTCAAGTAAAAGTAAAAGTTATTGTGCAGTAAATGGAGTACAATCTATTTGAAAAGTTACGCAAGTAAATATAACTGAGTAAATGTAACTGAGTACTACCCACCTCTGCATATAAACTAAAGTGAGACTTACAGTATATAGTTAGTAAAACGAATTGCATTAAGTTATCAAACGCTTAAGAAACAGATACCCCAGTGGAGTGAGGAATGAGATTATCCCTAAAATAGTCAGGTGCCTTCTGATTGGTCCAGGAGCTCAGGAGGCCAAATCATCTGTCATAATGATATCTATTATCCAATTCTAACTAGCACCTCTTAGACTGGCATTATACCCAATAAGTTTACTGCTGTTCATCTTTAATATGAAATTGTTTAATTGCACACAACATGGGCAGAGGTACAGCATGGGCGAATGGTAAAAGCAACAGTTGGTACGGGTTATATATAGATTATACAAAGCAAGAAAAATGAATATTAGTTTGAATTACTTATTTAGTTCATATTTTTGGAATAAAATACTATTGAATTACTTTGGAGGAGGTCCAATGTAACAAATGATGAACCTATTGTAAGCTATTTTAAACATAATACAGTGATTGTAATACATTTTGTGATTTCATTTATATTCAAATAGAAAAAAGAGCATACTTTTGCACAGGATCCGACAATGCAAACGCGCATTAAACATTTGGGAGTTTGCTTTGAACTCTATGGCTGCATCAGAAGTTTCCTTTTATTTTTGCATCTAGTGAGAGCTATAGCAACATATAACTAAATATCAGGCAGCCAGGAAGAGAGGAGCTTCATTGCTGTTGAAGCTATGAAATCCAACAGCCTGTCACTCACCTGATATTGTTTGAAGACTGGAGGGTCCACACAGGCTTGATGTGTGCACAGAAGAGCAGCAGACACAGAGCTAGTATCAGGAGGAAGAGCAGTCCACAGGATTAGCTCACGCTGGTCAACAGACAGACAATCCTCTTTGAACTGTCAGTCAGCATGTCTGCCCTATACTGGACACACACGCCACTTTATTAGGTCCATTTTAGGTTTCTTTTAGTCTCTTATACTGCAGTGACTTCAAATCCATTGGCTTGATGACGTGTGAAAGGCGGACTATATGAGCTTATGAGCTGGTAAATAGAGCTACCTAATATATTGGCCAGTGTCTCTGAGTCAGCTTTAAAAAAAGAACACACAAACTCTTTCTCAGCTTCTATTTCTTCAAACCATCAACATAAATGAAATGTATCAGGCGTTCCATAAAATGACCTGTAGTTGTCTGGGTTTTCATAATGATGTTGTTGTTGAAGCAGTTACTGTTACACTGGGGCGGCAGTGGTGCAGTGGGGTAGGCGCTCGTCCTTCATCCAGAGGGTCGGTGGTTCGAGTCCCCATCCGAGCGCACACTGTCGTTGTGTCCCTGGGCAAGACACTTACCCCACATTGCCTATGAATGAATGTGGGTGTGTGATTGGTGTTTGGTGGTGGTCAGAGGGGCCGTAAGCGCAAACTGGCAGCCACGCTTCTGTCAGTGTGCCCCAGGGCAGCTGTGGCTACACAAGTAGCTTACCACCACCGGGTGTGACTGTGGAGTGAACGAATAATGTAATGTAAAGCGTATTTGAGTGTTGAGAAAAGCGTTATATAAAACTAATGCATTATTATTATTATTATTATTATTATATATGCTAGTTTTAAGACATATTATTTCTAATGTACAACATGAACTCATATTCTAAGAACTCTATACTGCTATTGTGTGCTCAATGTCAAAGCAGAGAGTGTATTATCTAGAGAACAAACACTCAAATGACATTACATAAATTAGTTGGGGTAGGTTTTGTGTCCTCTTGAGGCTAGATTGGCTAATTTACAGTGTATATTTAATTAAAGGCATAGCTTTACTAAGAGACCCGCAATTGTCCGAGTATAGTTAGAATATTAGCGTGTAGTAAGTGTGGGAGTGGTGCGTGTGATTTACTGAGAACTGTGTGAACACATCGCACGAGCACAAAGACATATGTAATTTGTCGCTGTTGAAGGACACTAGTCTTTGATGGGTTTGTTAGGGAGCGTCATTATTTGTCCTGTGTTTCACGAGGCACGTTTATGAACAAAGAGAAGTGTGTGCTTTCTGTTCCTAACGTGACACCGCTCCCTTGTGTCTCAGTCAAACACACGGATGTATTGGAGACGTGTTAGAGCTGTTTGATAAAGATGCTGCTGTTTTGATATTGACCCGTGCAGCATCACAGCAAGAACATCTGCATATGTTTTGAAGGAACGGGTTTAAACGGGTTCAGATTATGCATCGAGGGAGTCCGTTGTGTGTGTGTTTGTCATGTGAGTCCGTCGTGTGTGTGTGTTGAGTGGGTCCATGCTCATAGGAGCAAGAGAGGAGGGTTAAAGGTCAAATCAACACATTACTGATTATATAGGACTCTGTATGAATCCACACATTACTGTTGTGTGATTATATAGGAGTCTGTATAAATCCACACATTACTGTTGTGTGATTATATAGGAGTCTGAATGAATCCACACATTACTGTTGTGTGATTATATAGGAGTCTGAATGAATCCACACATTACTGTTGTGTGATTATATAGGAGTCTGTATAAATCCACACATTACCATTGAGTGATTATATAGGAGTTTGTATAAATCCACACATTACCATTGAGTGATTATATAGGGGTCTTTATAAAGCCTTGATGATATTATCTTTGTTAAAAACACAGCACTCTTTCCTCCCCAGATGTTTGCACCTACTTCTGACTCGTGCTAAACGCAGTCTTATCTGCCGCAGTCTTGATAAGTCAGATAACACTCACTAAGTCCACTCATCTGCATTGTCTCCTCCTTGTTTTTAGCTCATTCTCCTCTTTTGTGCGTGTTCTCCTCCTTTCACCATCTTCATCGAGTCACAGGAGCTAAATTTGCGGGTCTTACTCAATTTGCACACACGCAAACTGTATACAAAAATGTTTTCCTTGCTAGAACGTCAGTTTAAATGCCAGCTATTACACATTTGAAAGCTAACCATTTCCGCTTGCATTTATAAATAATGTGGGTGTTTTGTGCGTGTGCTGTCAGGTGAAGCTGTGTGTGACTGTGACGTGCCTCTGGATGACTCAGATCACCCCAAATACCTGCAGAGCTCCAGTGCTGCTGCTGATAACGAACATCGTCTCTCTGTAGTCACTGTTTTAAGGCTCCCAGCTTGTTTTAATAGCCACCACTGGGTCCACACTTGTTTTTGCACCTAATTATTTGGTGTTTGGGGACTCGAGAGAAAACACAAATATAAAGTAAAGTCAATCATCACGGGCATGAGTATAATGGAGCATTGACTACTGCTGGAGATAACTGGTAGCATATTGTTCACTTTTTGTAAAGACTATTTTGATGTTAGTCATTAAAACCCAAAGTAAAAGTACTAATTTTTCAAGTATTTCGCACTGAATACACAGCATTTGTTCCTAACCACTGCTTAAGGCTGACTAAACTAAACACATCAGGGCCACATCATCAGGTTTAGGGTTTACCTCATAAACTAGCCAGTGACTATATCCCTAAGACTTTTATTTCAGAAAATAGTGAGTGTGACGCCTTGGCAGCAACCAGCAGCTCACACTCTAATGAACTAAAATAAAAATGTGTGGGGGCTTATTTTAGACCAGAAGAACAAAGATAAATATAGTCATTCTCTGCTTTGGGTAAATATACTCTTGAAGCTTGAGATCATGGTTTCAAATCCTGCCAAAGCAAAAATCGGACTACTACCGGTACTCTAAGCCATATCACACGAGGAATATTTATACTCAGTAAAGCAAGTAATGCTCAGGAAAGGTCAATTATGGGCTGGACCTCAATCTCAGGCTCAAAAGTCAATTTATAAGCCCCCATAACCATTTACCCACCCCACTCTCCCTCTAACTCACGCCTGTCTGTCACTATCACCACATCTGACTTCTAACTCTGTGCACTAGACTAGAGCTGGTCTAAATGCATTGGGGGTCCGTGAATGAGTGGCTGTTAAAATACTGGGACAGCATGTCGACAGCGATTACGTTCACTCACAAAAGAGAAGCAACACTCTCCACCATCCTCCTCTCTCTGTCAGTATTCATGAATATGCACCAGCTTATGGCCATCTACCCCACGCCAACCATCACAGTCCAGGTGTATTTGGGGTGGCAGATTGACTGAGCCTCTATAATAATAATAAAATAAATTACTATCTGCTTTAGTGAGGCCACTCTTTAGAATGTTTAGAAGGGGCTATAGGCTGTATATGATTTGCACTGACTGGCCACTTTATTAGGTAGATTATTAGGTCTTCTGCTGTTATTAGCCACCTCCTTTATGTTTTAAATTAATATGGGATATATATATATATATATATATATATATGTATATTGTGAAGCATTTATACCATGATGCACAAACAAAAGTTACATGTATTGGGTTTAGATCTATTCAAAGCCCTTTATGAGATGCATAATGGACTATAATGTTACTAAAATGGGTCTCATACAAAGTATATGACTTTTAAGTTGCCAGTGCATTTTTTCTGCTCCATTACTGCAGCAACAGAGCAAAACTGTCCAACTAGCAAAGCATTTACAGCTCCCAGAACAGATAAGGATGGGTAACATTTAGAGTTTTAGGAAAGATTCTCAAGGAACAGTAGTGACATTAATCCTGTGCATGTATGAACTAACGCACCCTTTAACTGCCACTTTATTAGGTAATACAATATGTTCAAAACAAAGTGGCTGTAATTCATGTCTAGTGTTTAAAGAGAATGGTTTCAAAAGGTAGAATATCCAGTGAGTGTCAGTTATGTAGGTAAACATGCCTTTGTCAGAAGTCAGATACTGGTCAGATACTGGTTTTTAGACAAAACACAGCAGTAGACCCCACACCAGGTGCCACTTCATTAGGTACAAGATCTACCTAATAAAGTTGCCAGTCAGTGTATATTCTTCTTTCTCTATATTTTATCAAGGCTTTGGGGAGGCACAAAGTTGCTCTCTCTTCCCAATATATGTGTAAGCACCATCCTGGTCTACTAAAATAGAGCTGTGATGTCCCGTGTTGCCGGAGACTGAATCAGGTCAAGCGAGTGCGGAGAAATCTGGGACAACCAGAGAGAAAAGTGTGTTGTGAGAAAAAGGCCTTTCTATTACCCACCATGTTCGCCACCAGGTGTAATTCCCAAATCCCATAAGGTTGTTTACAGCAGCTGCTTTTGACCACCAGCCCTTTGCAACAGCAGAATCAAGTCTGACCTGCTCCCAGTAGACAGATAAAGATATGAAGGAGAAAGATGTATGCTGTTTTTGGACAATTATGGAGTGCAGTTTTGCAGTAGTTTTGAATAGGAATTGATAGGTACATTGTGCACATGTTTTAGACAGTTTTGAAGTCAGTCAGTCAAAGAAACATCTAAATCCAGTAACCGCCATTACATTAGTGGTTGTAGGCTGCTCAAATCTTTCTGTCTCTTATCCCGCTAATCCCAGACAGACTCAGCTCAGGTTTGTGGAGCTAAACCAGGTGAAGATTGTGACTTGTAAGCTAAGGCAATTCACTTTTGGTATTATGATGTAAAAATCCTGGATCAAGATGGTGATCCAGAGCCACACACAAAAATGCTAATTTCTTCAATTGTTGACTGTTCTAAAGTTTATTTAGAGCATGCCTAACTATGATGTCATTCTTGTGTGGTCTCGTTGTGGCAGATGGCGAGAAGTCCATCTTGAAGAACCACTTGGAGCAGAAGCCTCAAGCGCAGTGGGGCTCTATGGACCCATCCCGAATAAACCGAGGCCCTCTGGAGGACATCAACTCACCTGAACAGTAAGCCTCGCCCCCTCCCTGCTCTACATGCCCATAAGCCCCGCCCCTTGACTGCTCTACGTGTCCGTAATCCCGCCCCCTGAATGCTCTATATGTCTGTAAACCCTGCCCCCTGACTGCTGCTCAACCTAAAGCGCATCACACTATTGCACCACTCGCAGCAGCTCACAGATGGTCGCCCTGGCAACAAGAGCTCCCTGCAAAAGCAAAGGGCTGTTTTTTTCTCCCACACACATCAACATACATATTACCACATGCTGTCTCCCTCCTGTCTGTGGGTGACAGGATGGACTTTGGAGAACCATTCGCTGACCACTTTATTAGGTAGACCAGTTTACCAGCTAAAGTTCAAACCTTCAGAATAAAGAAGAAAGATGAGATACTTTCAACATGGTGTGGTTGTTGGTGCCAGATAGGCTATCGTTTATGATGTGTACATACATACAGCTACATCTGGGCTTTACAGAGAATGGTTCAGAAAGATATATCCAGTGAGGGGTGAAAATGCCTTGTTGATGCCAGAGGTCAGAGACTGGTTTGAGATAACAGAACAACTTTAGCTCGTGCTACATCGAGTGCTGCAAAGACCACACCATTTCTACCTAATAAAGTGGCCACAGTGTATATCTCCATGCATACTCTTTGATTGATGTGTTGTGATAATATGTAAGGGAAGCTTGTCTGACAAACGCACATCTTGCGAAATCAGTTATTATTCAGAAGGCTTCATCAATGGACAGACACTTCATGCATCATTGAGAGCCCTGCATCACACTTTCTCTAAAGCAATAGAGGAACGCACAAACACTCAACAAAGTGAAGGGCTGGGGTCCGTAATATTGTATAGATTAGAGACTATTGGGCACACTGACCAAACGTACCGTACTTTAGGGGCAATCTGGGCCTGGGCACGGAACGGTTGGTGCTGTGTGAGTACGCCATAGCTCTGTGATTACTGGGCCTATTTACATGAAACAAAAACTGTCCTCTGAGTCCCTGAGTTTTTTTTTTGTTAACCAGTAGACAGTACTCTAGCCATTAGATTTATAAAGTGAAGTCGTCAGCCCAATCACAAACAACAATCTGTGTCACTGAACAAGATTGTTCTTTTCCAAACGGTAACTAACCTTTTAAAAATGACTGGCCTCTGCCCTCCTCATCCTCATATTTTACAATGTGAACGCCACTTTTTTGAAAACCGTGCCAGATAGCATGAATGGAGAGGGAAGGCTTGTTTAGATAGGGGTGCTAAGAAGTAGAAACAGAGAATGAGGTAGACACTTGCAGAGGTCTTATATAACCACTGATTTACAGCTCGCATTGGAAGCAGCTCTGAAAATAGACAGGGAGGAGAACAGAAGTAAAGGAACACTCGGAGCCGCTCCCATGCCGCATGAATGTTTGATCACATGGCGCGAGGAAGAGGAGGATGAGGAGGATGAAGAGGCAGCACCAAGCGAAAGGGTGACACAAATATGAGAAAACAGAAAGAGATGGGATTATGCAGAGAACATGACAAAAATACCACCAAAAATCTGAAAATGTTACAAAGAAACATCCAGTCACATAACCGCACTTATATACATACATTTCTGAATTTGTATTTGTGGGCTGCTCACATCTTTCTGTCTCTACATGCTAATCCCAGACAGAATGATGTTGAGATCAGGTTTGTGGAGTAAAAAACAGGGGAAATAAGAGATATGGTATTAAGGAGAGAATGTAATGTAACTGACCAATATACAGTCCACAATTCGTTATTATCACTTAGCTGTCCATTTCTGAAGTAATTTTTTACATAACTGCCATTTTGTTATATAATTTGTGTGAATGGCTGCGAGTGGCACCGTGATTGAGAGAGACGGGTGTAAACTGTCTCACGGTGAAGGCATGAAATGTTCAGATGATTACAGCTTGAGAAAAATACAGGATTAAAGTTGCTGTAATGAGCATTAATTAAATAAGAAATAAATAATTACATTTGATCAAACATGAATGAAAAATATATTGTGTTTAATTCTGGGTAGTGATTTCAAAAAGCACTATTTTGGACTTTTTTTCTGCATTCTGGTAGATCAACTTTTAGACTCCACCTCAACTCACGAGCGCTCGTCATCACTGTGTGGAGGAGTTGTGTTGTGTTAACTCAACTTGATTTATTTACTTGCAACTTTTCTGGTTTGGTCACATGTCTCTTTCAGCGAGCACCCCCTACAGTTTCAAAGAATAGCACTGTCCACAGAAAAAAACACAAAGAATTTAGAGTTTATATACAGACTCTAGACGATCATAAAGATATCAGTTTGGCATCGTTTTATTTCTCTCTCTGTAAAAGCCAGTATAGAAGCAATTTGTGGTTTTGGCGAGACCTGTGACTTGATCTGAGACTTCCAGGGACATTCATCCTAGCAAGGAAGCTTCATTCACCCCACAACAACTAATTTTTGATCACACTGACTGAAGTTTTGTTAAAGTAAAAAGTTGCACAGGGCCCCTTTAATACATATTTTCCTTGTCTTTACAGCATACAGCGTCGACTGTCCTTGCAGCTGCCCATCCTGCACCACGCATACCTACCGTCCATAGGAGGTGTGGACGCCAGCTGCACAAGCCCCAATGGGAGCCCCGGGTCCAGCCCGCGACACAGACACATGCCCCCCTCCTATCGGGTCATGGTCTCTGGCCTGTGAGCTTCATTCACACCCCAGCCTGGCTCTTTTTGAAGAAGAGAGGCCTATATTTGTTTGTTTTTCTACACAGTGACTAGACTGATATCATCAGCGTCTGTGCGTTATGTACGTCTCAAATTGGACGGGAAAACACTGGGAGGAGATTTTCGGGCTTCAACTCTCTTCGTTCCCGGGATATTTTATGACTTGAAAATCCCTAATTCAGGAAGGGGTGTGTGCTATGGAGGCTATGGATAACCCAATACAAACTCATCATTCACAGTGATTGATGTCCCCTAGTCCTTTTGCTCCTCTTGCCTACACAAGTGAGTGAAGTACGAGCGGTTTTTGGACAGGTGCTGACCTGACGTGGTGTAGCCTTATAATGGAGGGAATTGTCTCTTTTTTGTTATCTGTCTTACGTACTGTACAAGCTTGCATTTGACGTGAGCCATGTGTTCTGAGTATTTCACAGTTTTCAGTGACTGGCATGGGAAAGTCCAAATTTACAAAAAACACAAAAGGAGTATTTGAAATTGCGCTCTTTTCTTGTAAATATTGTCATGTTTTCTTTTTTTTTTTCACTTGATGTACTGTAAGCTTTGTATATGCTGTGGATGGACAAAGACATTGAGTTGATGTGTGTGTGTCGGGCAGGTCATACAAACAAATGAAGAGTTTTTAATCAGAGAAAGAAAATATATTTATGAAGGAGACATGAATCAGAAATATGACTGCTCTGATGCCAGACAAACGTAGCTGTGCAGTAACATTTGTACCTCCATAAAATCACATGAGAGCGCATCAGGGGCCAATACAATACAAACTTTACATACGCATGGGACTAGACCATTTTAAGGCTGCTTAAGATAGAAACTATGAGACACCATGAGACTCTCTGTGTTGTATGGCAGGAAATGCATCGATGATATGTTAAAAAGCAAGATATCACGTCGGTAGGTGCTTACGGTGATCTTTTATAAGCCTGGTCATTGCCCCACGCTTCCCGGTAGAGTGATCTGCACAGACTGTTATGATGTCCATCTGATCAAGTTAAACCAGCACAGTTAAGGGCAATGGGACTCGAAACATATAAATAAAGCATCTAACAAAGTGGAAAGGATGTAGGTCCACCACATAAAGGTTGAGTGGACCTGAATTTCCATGTGCAGTGGCGTATGCAGCGACCACCAGGGGGCCCACCCACTTTCCTGTAGCTTTTCAACAAACAGTGACGGCACCACAGTTGATCACTGTGGTGGAGCTCAAAGCACAGACACAGGGCTTTCTTCACAGATTATATCGAGTGTCATGAAAAATCACTTATCACTTAGCAACACTGTCCATACCTCCGTTGCTATGGAGACGTACTAAGTTGCTGTGGAACCGTCGGCCCAAGAAAGCTGCACTGAGCAAAGCGGTCCCTATGACGCAATGCTGTCATTTTTGTAAACCTGTCCTTAAGAAGATATGAACAGACGCAGTGAGTAGGGCCGTTCTCAGCATATGTTTCACCATTGGTGTCTTGGTTTTTTGAGTTTTAAGGCGTTTGTAGAGCGCTGTGCCTGTTGTCTTATACTGTAGCCTACAGGATCCACACAGAACATATTTAGGCTGATAATGACAAACGACTACAGGCCGCACCTGTGAAAACCGTATTTGTTATAGAGTTATTTTATTTTAATTCCTCAATGCATGGGACAGCGAGGGACAGCTCCACGTCAGACGAGCTTGATCGCCCTCAAAAGGGTCATAAAAACACTCCAGCTGAAGACCAGAGACACACAGGTAGAGACCACCTGCCACAGGACATATCAGGGGCACTGTTGCCTCCAGCCCCTGGACCAGGAGCAGGGAAACCCCGAGCACAGACCCCCAAGGAGTCACGACATCTCCTGCACCTTTGCCAACCAAGGGTCACTGTCACTGAGTGAGAGACATTCAGAGGTTGGGCTTCCTCAGGAGGAGCCAACCACACATTTTATATATTACATTCTATGTGATTGTGTACATTTTGCTGATACCCTGATGATGGTGTCCATGTCTGGAATAGTTGGTATTTGGATTTTCTCGAGATGGCATGAACTCAAATGTTTAACTCACAGAGGTACCTCTGTTTTTCAACTGTGTGACAAACCCACTGCAGTGTCGTTTCATATCTCAGAGGTACCTCTGTTATCACAGGTTATTTTCTACTGTATTTCTTTGAACCTGTTGATCAGCTTACATTCATGTCAAAGCCAAGAGTCTCAGTGGACTAACACAACATCCTGATATGCTACTGGTTTAACTCTTCACACTGAGGGCAATAATGTGACACACGTAGCAAAAATCAAACAAAATTAAACAACTCGCTTCTGACATCAACTCACTCCATCAACAAAACATCAACAAAACATCAACAAAACATCAACAATGCCAAATGCAGGTCATCAGGTATTCTTTTATTGTGCCCTTTCTTTTTGTCAATGTGGACGACAACTTGTTCAGATGCAATTGTGGTAGGTCAAGGGCTCATGATTTTGTGTAACTTAAAAAGCTCATGCTGATGGTTTGTGTGCCACAGGTCTTTAGTGACAAAACGTATATAAGATGTTTGTACGTGTCATCATCAGGGTTTCTGGTTAACACAAACCTATGTGTCCAAAATATGACAATATGACGTATATATTATGTGGAAGATTCACAGGTCCATACTGTTACTGTTCTGTCAGTTTGATATGTGCTAACACATGGATTCAGTTCAATTAAGAGTTTTAAACAGTAAACACAAACCTATGCTTAACGTGTTCAAGAGGGGCAATAACTTGTTTTATTATATCAGAAAGAATAGAGAACTCTATATAAATAAATATATATATGTATATGTAAAAGATCTTTACATTTTCATTTTTACCTAGGAAATATTTGACACATATGCCACAAGGTTATTTGAAAGTCATTTTTTAATTTACAGTATCTGTAACTATGTTATGTGCAAATGGGGAATAAATATGGAATTGTATAAATAAGTATCACACTCTGAACACCTGAACATTTTTGAAGCCATTAGTTTGTCATTTTGGGAGGATCTTTTTCTGTCTGAATGTTCTGGACAGCCTTTACTTTTCACATCATTGTTAAATAAAGTGAAACTGAACATCAGGTCTGCATTCGTATTAGCACTTTTGAAATGAATGTTTATTGTGATTGGATATGTCGACTTTGGAATTCATTTGCCTTAACTGCAGTTTATACCTGTAACTATAGGCCTTAGGTGGGGGGACAATGGTCTCAGGGCAGACACATAACACATGAATGTCTTTAAACGTGAATCTGGAGCTGCTGATAAATTATGAAAGAGGAGGCCAGGTGCAAACAGGACTTAAAGAGTGTGTGCATTTTGCATGTGCTGCTGTCAGAACAGTTTTTATTCTTTCTATTTAATATTTAGTAGATGCCAGGCACAGAAGCTAGCTGCTAGCTCTATCTTCTTCATGAAATGGTCATCTCAACTAGACAGAACACTAAACTAGGTCTAAACCAGAATCAAAACACATCTAAACTAGGGTATTTATCTTGAACCCGGTTATTGTAAGTGTTAGGTAATTGCATTTTAGGAGCATTCTGAATGTAGAGGTGGGCGATATGATACATAATATAACAATTATTTTAAGCCATCCTTCCATCCATCTTCTTCTGCTTATCTTAACCAGAAGACTACTACTATCAGCCTTTTTAACTACAAATTCAAAAATAATACAATTTTTTTTTTTTTTATTGTTAATTAAAATAATTATTTTTGTTATTAATATGAACATTGGCATTGTTACAGTAGAAATGAAAGTGAAGAGCAGAGCATTTATAAATACACTATATCAGTCAAGTATCCCTAACTTGTTTTGATTGAAAACAGGCCCAAATAAGGTCTAAACCAGGACCAAACCATGACTAAACCAGGTATTAACCAAAACTCAATCAAGCTAGCTCTAACTTGTGCCACAAATACATTGGCATTTTGATTATCCTTGCTACACACGGGCTCAGATGTTAGATTTTGCAGAGATGCTAACAGCAGCTCAGGAGAAATCTCCGTGTGACCTTCCCTCTCGTGTTGGTGGGATCGTGTTGTGCAAATGGAAGCCTCGCTGATTAAGTTGACCCAGGTGTCAGTGGAAAAGGGAAGCTCCTACGGATGAGATGGAGCTTAGATAAGAATGAGCAGTCTTTTTGTTAGCTTTAGTTCGATGGCTGAAAAAGACCATTTCAATAGGAGTGGTTCTCAGACTGCGAGATCTTGATTTGCAATATAGAGCTGGTTTCATTTTGATGTAGTACTAGACCTGGTTCAGTCCTCATTTTGTCCTTATTTACTATATTTTCTGCATCAAACCACATTTTATTTTGGGTTAAGACCTGTTTTAATCCTAATTTAAGATCACTGTAGTGCTATAAAATGGTATGTGGAAAGCCAAAAGATTTCTGAGGCGGTGTGGTGAGAAGCCTGGGGTGACCAGACCTGTGTTGAATGATCTTTTAATGTTCATGGTTCTGTTCAATGGTGATAATAGAACTAGAGATGCTGAATGACAATGTTTATTATGTTTACTATGACTTTGCGATCTTCTATGCCTCTGAAGACATGATTGGAGCAGCCGGCTCTGAGATGACCAGACCCCATAAAGAACAAACTGAGATATGTTTTTTGGCCAAAGTCTTCAAATTATATCATCTTGATTTGACCTAAAAGGCTTCAATGCACCAAAATGAGTGTTTAATTTTCATAAAAGCCTGACTTATGCACCATGGGAGAAGAGGAGCGCAGACACTTAAGTATAATTATTATGATGATGATATGAATTCTAGTCATGTCTAAAGTTCCTTTGAAATCTCAGGATGTATAAAGGCGTCTTATTACCTGTGCTACTAAGGCCACCCTTTTACCCATTAATTTCCAGCATCCCGGGCTCTCCAGATGTGATTTCTGATCCCTCGTCACTGTAACATTATGGCAATCTCACCTCATCAATGTGAGCAGTCAAGGACGGAGAGAGGGCGATGTGTAAAGAGCATATGCCTGACATATTAGTATTCAGCTCAGCATGAAAAGACTCCAAACACAAATATATGATGATGAAAATCCCCTGTGAGGTGATCACATCATGCTTACATAGAAGCCAGCATCTATGGTCTTTAGGCGGGGTGCACCCTGGCCTGGGCAATAGCCTGTTAAATATGCCTCATGTATTTACAGCTCAGGATGCAACAGAGAGCCCCTCCCCACAGATAATCTCCTGTGAGGTGATCTTTCATGCTTAAATAGAAGCCTACCCACAAACTATGGGCTTTAGGTGGGTACACCTCAGTGGAATGGTCGGTTAAATATGCCTCACATATTCACATGCCAGGTCAGGATGCAGCAGAGAGCTCCTTCTCAGTAAAGTGATCCTTCTTGTCTAAATAGAAGTCTATCCCAGCAACTACGGGCCTTAGGCGGGGTGCAGTTTCCACATAGCTGACACATTCAGTAACACATTATACACCTCACAAATTAGTATTCAGCTCAGGATGCAGCATAGAGGCCCTCAACACAAATACATTGATGAAAATCCCCAGTAAGGCGATCCTTCACGTCTAAATAGAAACATCACCGATAATGATTGGATAATTATATTATGTTATATGATGTGTATGTGTGCTTGATAGATGGCTGTATTGTCCTAAAAGCTCATTTGGTTGTGTGAGAAACAGCCCTCTGCCTTAGGAGGCTGTGCGGCCTGGTTTGACTGATGCCTCCATATGTGATTAGAGAGTGACTTATGACTGGTACTTACAATCTCCCACTGATAAATTTATGTGTGACGTGTAATGACAGCACAGTCGAGTGAGCCTACAGTAAATCCTACAGACTGTCCTTGAGGATTATGTTCAGGTCCTGACTCTGGACCAGGAGCAGCTGCTGAAGTCACTGTAAAACGGAGGCTTCCCTGCGTTTTATGCCTGCAGTCAGGAGAGGAACTGTGGGCGTTTAGGTTCTAATCCAGAAGTGGGTAAACTGCAGCCCTGGGGGCCACATGCAGCCCTTTTGGCTTCTACGGCCCGCCAAGCATTTTCTCATATTTTTTAAATGATAATATAATGCCAATTTATCACTCATGTTATAACCCACAGTAACCAGTTAACTCCACATCAACATTTTTCACCCGAGACCCGATCGAAGGCTGTATGTCTCAAGAAATTGTTGCAGTTTACAAAGAATAAAATATCAGCCGGCCCACTTGGCACATTTTTAAACCCCATGTGGCCTTTGAGTCAAAAAGTTTGCCCACCCCTGGGCTAAACAAAATATGACTTCAGCAAAAGACATCTTGAGATACTGTTAAACAGTTGGAAACGGAAGCAATACTAACAAAAATAAATATGTAAAAATATCATTCATCTTCTGGAGCCTATCCCAGCAACTATGGCCCTGAGGTTGGGTACACCCTGGACAGTGGCCATTTAGTTGCAGGCCTGACAGAGATGCAACAATAGACAACTCTCACATTCAAAACCGGCATTGAACCCACAACCAAATCTTTGCTAAGAAACACATGTCACCAATAAACAAGACTGATAGCCACTTAGTCATTATATACAGTATAATCATTTAATTGTTTAATCAATAACACAAAACTTTGGATAGTTGACAGTAAAATATGAACATAAAAGGCTTCATGATTTCCCTTGAAAGGCCCATACAAATATCCTGTTTGTAGATTACCCAGAAGTCTTTGCACTTTGAAGTTAGTGGAACAACAGCCTTAGGTCCTACTGTTTTCCTGAGTGTTGTGTAGATGGGTCTTGCCTGAACCGAGTCTGAATTGTCCCATGGCCCTGGCGTTTTTGCCAGTGAGCAGCTGTGGCCATCCCGACTTCCACACTGACTTCATGGTGTCAGTGTTGGCGGGTGCTAAAGAGCCTGTTTGTTGATGTTGAAGATTTTGACAGAGTGGTCGGTGCTGGCACTGGCGAGTTGTGCCCAGGAGCTCTCGTGTGATTGGCTGCGTCCATTTTTCTCTTCCTCCCTGACCCCCCCACTGCTGCTGGTGCCGAGGTCATGACCCGCACGACCGTTCATGGGCCTCCAGGAGAGCCGCTTCACCGACAAACAATGGCTCTGTCTGAGAGAGTGGAGTAAAGGAAGACGACTGGAGAAACCAAACCAACCAGTAAATAAGTGGGTTATTCTATGTACATAAATCAGTTTGACCAAGTCTTTATCAAGCAACTGCCTACATTTGAAAATAATATATAGTGGTATTGTTACAAACCAGGACTAAACCAGGGTAAAAAAAAACAAAAACTGAGCAACCATATTTTTTATAACCATACAACCATATGAAGCTGCAAAGGGGGACAAGCATAATATTAGGCATGTCTAATTAGTACTAGTAATACTGTGTTTAGTAAATTTAGGTGTAAGGATACAAGCTGTCCGTCTGCCCACAGCAGGTCCAGTCTGGACCAGGAGGATCCAGGCCAGGGGTCCACTTGTACAAAAGGATTCTGCCACACTCCAGACCCACTGCCACCAGGTAACTGCACAAAACATACACAGTCTTTTATGAGACAGATCAGTCAAAGATATTTAGAGTAGTTTACCTTTTTGCAGAGTTGAACACAGGGCAAAACGCTACAGCTGTGGCAGAATCACCGACGTCCAAAACAGAAGAGCAGGGTTTGATGGTGGAAGTCTGCTCTGCCTCTAAGCTTCCCCACACAATCACCTAGATATACAGAACGATAATGACACACATAAATACAACACATCCATATTAGTGATGTACACTATTTGAAAAAAGTGCAAGATGCAATCACTGACAACATTTTGATCATTTTTTTACTATTACATTTAAGCTATTTCAACTTCTCAACAGAGAAATAAATCAAAGCTAGGTCAGGTTTCTAATGTTTTGAAAGTTTTATTTTTGGTCACACGCCAATCTTATTTTTGGACGGATAAATATTTGGGTAACTTTCAAATGAAAGTTTTTACCTTTTTATCTCGACTACATGTGGCAAAGTATGTCCCATCCGGGCTCCAGTCACATGACCAGATGATGCGAGTGTGAACGGCTGTGTCCTTTGCTGTCTGTGCATAGAGAGAAAAGTGTCGCTCTGCAAACAGTAAAAAAAACACAAAATAAAGTACATGCAATAACACAGCCAAAAACTAAACTAGGCTAAATGAGTCCCGGACTACAACGAACATTTGAGACCTACATTTCAGGCAGGTACTTCATGACCTGGCACTGTTCTTCTCCTCAGCCTTAGTCATTTTGACCCGTCAGATTACTTCTCCTTCTCCCAAGAGCGTATTTATATGCTGCTGACAACCTCCGCTAATTCTCATGAGGCACAAATATAATAGAGGCAATGTGGACAGTGCTATAAAGGTCAACAAGAGTGCCTGAAGTGTCTGCATGTCCCTGTTGTGTTACTGGGGGTTTTCTCCAACTTCCTTCCATCGTTCAAAGAGATTAAACTAAATCGCCTCTAGAGAATGAATGTGAGAGTGAATGGCTGTCTGTATGTCTCTGTGTCAACCCTTCAACTAAGTGACAGGGTGTCTCTTGTCTTTTATCATTTCTTCAGATTTGAGTGCTTTTGACAAGGGCCAAATTATGAAGGCTGGACAACTAGGTCAGAGCTTCTCCAAAAATTGCAGCTTTTGTGTCAGTATCTATCAATGGTGTTAAAAAGGAACCATTTCTACACATTCAACATTAATGTAATATGTTTTATTCCCAGAGGTCCTTGGAGGAAGAAATGAGGATGCTAAAAGAGAAGACTGGAAAAGGTAGGACACAGAGGGGACAAAGAGGTTTGTTTGATAAGCTCTGACTTCATTTAACCTTCTTTGCTCTGTCAGACTGTGTGTGTGTGTGTGTGTGTGTGTGTGTGTGTGTGTGTGTGTGTGCGTGTGTGCGTGCGTGTGCGTGTGTGTGTGTGTGCGTCTGGGTGTGTTTTGACAATCACCTTCATGAGTGATTCAGCATCAGACCAGAACAGACGGGACCCCCTCCTCTCCCTCCCCTTGAGTCAAACAAACATAGTCCCCACGAACAGTCAATATGAAGGCTCACGTCACAGCCTGTCAGCAGATGGCACAGGAATCCTATCCTGCATTTGCATGGTAGATCATTCTTTGGACATTTTAGACATCCTCTTCAACTCACTTTATACATATGTTCTGTAGTATTGATATGAGAATCAAAATACAAGGTCATGGCTGAGTGTGTAAACAAACAATCTTCCTGGATAAATAAACTGCTACTAGAGGACTGCTCAAAATAAACAAAGGAATATTACTTTCTCATTGTGAAAAGCGTGGTATATTGTGGTTTAGGAATGATACATATATCGTTAATAGGCCAACTGCTAACACTAACAACCGTGAAGTTGACAGCAACTATGGGCCTAAGATGGGGTGCACCCTGAACAATTCATCAACTCTTCGTACAGTGGGAGAAAGCAGGAGAGAACCCACGACAACACTAGAAGTACACATCTCCAGATACATTTAACCAGAATTAGTTTTGTTGACAATGGACTATTTTCATTCTGCTGCCATTTGAGGTCAGCCGTTCACCCATGCTCCATCACGCAAGCAGTCACCACTACACACACACACAAGTACACACAAGAGCAGCTTTATAAACACCAAAACTATTCGATAACTATTTAGGGTCCGCAGCTCATATAGATGATTTCTCGTTCATTTGTTTTCAGTGAGTACGTGGCCACTGACAGCCATGACCTTCTCTGAACAAATCTCCTTCTCGAGTCATTAACGTCAGTGCGGCGCAGCCAAGGGTCAAACCAAACACACTAAATGGCTGATATATTGAGGCCTGTACTCATATCTGCAATCCATTACAATAACTGAACTGGTGGGGGCGTGTCTCGTACAAAGAGACGTTTTTCTTTTTCCATTGGGCACTTTATCTGCAGCTTAAAGCATGTCAATAAGCAGGGAAGAGCTATAGTAAACTAGTATTGACTCAGTATACATAAACAAACATGATTTTATTATTGTTTTGGACATGCAACTAACCATTTTCACCTGGTTTAGCTCCACAAACGTGATCTCAACATTATTGAGTCTGTCTGAGATTATCATGGAGACAGAAAGCTGTGAGCAGCCTACAACCACTGATGTCCTTCAGAAATGTGGGCTTTTGAAGTGTGACTGGTATATGACTGGATTTAGATGTTTCTTGCATAAACAATTCATAATAAATCAATTCTTAATCACTGTGGACATGTGTGAAGAAATCCTCCTGATTATTTTTAATTATTAGATTGTTGTTTCTATGGCGCCAGCTGGACGGAGAATTTGAGTTGGAATAAACCCTCTGTTTATTAATATCTCTTTTATTAATTTTGAGAATAGCCAATTGAAGCCTCACTGACACTTGTGTGAAATGTATTTATATTTATATACCAACTCCTCATTTAGATCAAGATAAAATAACAGCAAAATAACAGAATGTACAGAAAGCAATAATGTAAAAAGAATTGTTAAAATGTTAAATAAAACAATTCAAATTAGGCTATATATGAAAACTGGCTCCACAGATCTTACCAGGGCTGTCTGAATTCCGTTTCCATAGTGACCAGGTGCGATCGCGGGACACAGCCAATAGGAATCGAGAGTCAGGTGAGAAGGCCATCTGAGTGACAGTGAGCGTGTGGTAGGATAACGCCTGCACCTGACGCCAGCTCGTCGTGTCCCACAGTAAAACAGAGGCGTGTTCCATTTTAGTGGCCTTTAGGAAACACAAAGGTATAATGTGTCAATTGAGATGAAATAATTGGTTACTGTATACCATAAAGAAATCAGTATTGTCAAAATTCTGAGTGTGCATTTCCATGTGTTTTTAAAAAATGATTAATAATTACAACGACCCAGGGATTGCCCAAAATGTTTTAGTATTATTCAATTCAGGTCGTAGAAGAGCCCCTGCCTCAAGTGGAGGAGTTCAAGTATCTTGGGGTCTTGTTCACGAGTGAGGGAAGGATGGAGCGTGAGATTGACAGGTGGGTCGGTGTAGCCTCTGCAGTGATGCGGTCGTTGTACCGGTCTGTCGTGGTGAAGAAGGACTTGAGCCGAAACGCGAAGCTCTCGATTTACCGGTCAATCTACGTTCCGACTCTCACCTATGGTCATGAGCTTTGGGTCATGACCGAAAGGATGAGATCTCGGATGCAAGCGGCCGAAATGAGCTTTCTCCGACGGGTGGCTGGGCGCTCCCTTAGAGATAGGGTGAGGAGCTCGGTCACTCGGGAGGAGCTCGGAGTAGAGCCGCTGCTCCTCCACATTGAGAGGAGCCAGCTAAGGTGGTTCGGGCATCTGTTTCGGATGCCCCCTGGATGCCTCCCCCGGGAGGTGTTTCAGGCAGGTCCCACAGGAAGGAGACCCCGGGGAAGACCCAGGACACGCTGGTGGGACTATGTCTCTCAGTTGGCCTGGGAACGCCTCGGGATTCCTCCGAAGAGCTGGAGGAAGTGTCTGGGGAGAGGGAAGTCTGGGCGTCCCTGCTTAGACTGCTGCCCCCGCGACCCGGCCTCGGATAAGCGGAAAAAGATGGATGGATGGATGATCCGGGCAATTGTACACTTAATGAACATAGGCACATTACAGAGGTCAAATAAAGAATGCCTCTATAGCGCCCCCATGTTTATGACCCCTATGGGACCCTGGACACACTTACTTTGACAGAGAGCAATGAAACTTGGTACAGT
>JAVQKC010014242.1:0-13915 GCA_036025475.1 Philypnodon macrostomus
GTGTGTCCAGGGTCCCATTGGGGTCATAAACATGGGGGCGCTATAGAGGCATTCTTTATTTGACCTCTGTAATGTGCCTATGTACATTAAGTATACAATTGCCCGGATCAATGTGACAAAATCTATGCCATTTTGTTCATGTTCAGCAGGATTATTGGCTCAATAAAAATTGCATCAAAGCATTAATTCCTTAATGATTTAATAAGCGTTTTTATGGTATGTACATGCGTGCAAAAGTTCAAACTGATCCGGCATTTCGTTTTTGAGTTATGGCGTTCACACGTACAATCTGCGGACGTGGATCAACGTGATTCCAGTCGTTTCGCCGATATAATAACACAGAAATGTCATCTGCGTTTAAGTAAATATGATTAAAAGATTACATTTCAGAATAATCTATAAAAAATCTATCTCTTGACTATATTGTCTTGTACATCTGTTAGCACCAGTTTTTATTTGATTTATTTGTTTATCTATAGCCACTGAAGAAGGGACAGTCACTCCAATCACAGTTCAATCACCAGTTTTTTCTTTGCTCACAATAGTAATATATCAATGTTGTGTGTTGTGGCATGGTTAAATTCAGTTTCCTTGAACTAGTGCACTCCATGTTCATCCTTCTCTGTGTGATCTTGCTGGGTTGCCAATGCATCACTACAAGACTAGTCATTAAAATGTTATATTGCATTGTAGGAGAATACTGTATTTTTATCTTCCTAACTTTTGTGGCTAGTGTTAGTATAGACCCTTTAAAATGTGTGTCATATGGAATGTGGAAAACTGGAGCAAAATTGAGTTATCTTTACCAAAAATGTAGGGTTCGTGGTGAGGGATAGAATTCCTGTGAGGACTTGTCCAGTAAAACCTACAAATCAAGAGTTCTGCCTCCAGCCAAAAGTCTTAACAGTTACTAATGTGTACATTAAATAAACATACAATGTGAGGTACATTCACTAATGTTTCCTACCCAGGCTCTGACATCACCTACATGTAGCAGAGTGTAATTTGTCAATATTTTGTGGCTAATTCTAATTTCTCCATTGAAAATGTATTACGGTCTTGCCCCCAGTTCCCTACATTCCCGAAGAACTTTCTGTTTACAAACTTTAAAAGGTCTATTGCTGGGTTGCAGGTGACGTCACAACATTCTATAGCCCTATACATTTTGATGGGAGATGGGGGGCAGGAACATGACTGTTGTGAATCTGCAGATGTTGTGTGTGGTTGGATAGCTACAGGGGAGTGATGGACCATGGCACTAATAAAAACGGTCAGATTCAACATTTGTGGATTTTTTGGAGGGATGTTTCTTATAAAAAATCCACCAAATCCCTCCCTCACCACCACCTGAGGGTATGACATCATCACATTCTAGAACCTGCCACCCAGCAATTGCTTGTCGGGACTAGAATGTATTTGCATCATCAGAATTAAGTTGGCCTGTGGCAGTAGCTCGATAATAAAAAGGAATGATACCAGAGGCTCTAATGTTGATCAATAAATAGTGGTTTATTTTAACAACATGTATGGCTTATATACAAGTGCATTTTAATGTATGCATGTTACAATAAAATAAAAACATGAAACCAATCATTCTGTAATTAGAAATGGTACAATCAATGATTTTTACATTCATTCACGTCTCCAGTGGAGATGTCTGTACGGTCAGAAGGTCAAACGAGCTAAACCTGAAATGTGTGCACTGGGGATTCAAAACCAGTATCTGTACCAAGCAGTTTTCACACAACTATCATTATTTACAAAGTCCTATCCGGTAACTTCCTGTTCTCCCCACAGTTCATAAGAGCTAGTCAGCGCTGGTGTCAACATTGCTCTTCATTTGTATTGAATTCAAAGCCTAGTTAAACCACATGTTTTACTGAGAATGATGTAACATTTACCAGCATTGCCAAAACTGGATGGGCGCTGGCTGTCTTTGTGCTGGGTCAGTGCCTTCATACTGATTTTTGCAATGAGGTTATTAGAGATACACACTGAGACAAGAACATTCACAGACCACACCAAGTCAAAGTAATGTGAAGCTACTGACCACTGCAGTAAAATTCTCCAAGAATTCATTAAAAATCCAATGTCAAAACCCTGTTCTTGAAGAAGACTACAAATATTACTGTTGCAAATATTTTCAAATATGGATCTAGTTCCCTTCTTACGGTCTCATATGTGACGTCACATCAATGCAGGACATTGTGCTTTTGAGGCTTAGCAGCGTGTTGACAATAAACATGTGGCTGGAGATGGAAGTACGATGATCTGGATTAGACATGCTGCAGATTTTAAAATGTCAGTGCATAGCTGACTTAAAGGGGCCATATTATACCTTTTTAAATGTTATGTTGTTATATGTAACTTAAAATGCAAAAAATACACTTAGGAGCAGTCATTTCTGTGCTGAAATGCTGAGACTGGGGTGCATGTTCCTTTAATACCCCATTTATTCCTGCTGGCTATGCCCACTTCATTACTACAGCAAATGCAAACAGTGGAAAGTGGGGTTTCTTCACCCATCCATGTAATAAGATTAAACCAATCGTTTACAGCTCCTGAGAATGTGAGCGTCTCAGTATAACAAATTTCTCATGCATTCATGAAACAAAATACAACTTTGGGTATAGAGTATCTTTTGATGAGAAATGTATGGAAAGCACAGAAAGAATCAACATTAAGTTTGCATAATATGGCCTCTTTCAGTAAAACCAAAAATACTAGAGCAGCTTCTAAGTACCATAACGACCAAGAATGGCTTGTAAGAAGGTTTAGTCACATTTGAAATGACAAGACATCAATCAATTGGCTCTGGAGCTGTACAGTACTGTGTAAATATTATTGTAAATTATCATTATTATTACTATTGTTATTATTATTATTATAGGGAATTGTTGTAGTCTCTCACTAAACTTAAATGTTGCTTGAACAATCACACAATATGTAACTACAACAACTTACAAGTAGATCTACATCAGGTAGAATTCTTTGGAAGAGAGTTCTAATTCATTTGGCTGACAATATCGTGATTACTTTTCATGCTTTTTGACCTCCAAGAAAAATGGTGGCACCGAACTGAGGTGCCACAAATACTGAAAAAGCAAAATACGGTATAACGATAAGGTAATGGGTGCATTATTAAAATACTGAAATAAAAAATCTAAATCAATCAGTAGCTCATTATGGATTTACAGACACACCTATTAGATTTCCTAATTAAAACATTTGCATACCACAAACAAACTGACTGACTACAGATGTGCCGTTCTTTTGTCTACTTACATTTAAAACACTTGATAAAGAGCTGTTCATTTTTGTATTTTTCAGTGGAAGTGGACATCATCATTAGTGGTACTTTTATGGCAAGGGACCAACGACGCCAAAAAAAATAAAAAGGCAAATACTGGGTCTACTTCTTTGTGGTATCAAACTATTTTTTTGGCACTATCTCTACTCTACATGTACAATTTTGGTCAGCATAGTTTTTGGCATTGCATTTTGTAAATCGATTTGATTGTTCATCTTTTGCACCGTCAGAAATACTCAACATTCAGAACGAAGGAAAGGGGACACATATTAGCAAACGTACGGCTAACTTGATTTCTGTTTTGCATGTGTTCACCCCGTCTCATACACACTTGTCATGGCCGTGGCTATTGTATAGTTAAAAATGACTGATATTCCATTCATTTACATTGAAGTTTAAAGGCTGGTGATTTCCAGTGACTTTTTTTAAATTTTTTTATTTAAATAAAATAAAAAAAGATAGTCACATATTCTCAAACCAGCCTCTGGCACTCTCACTTGCATGGTCATATTTAATGGCTGCAGGAATGGGCACAATAAGAAAAGTATAGCACGATTGTACAATTCCTAAATAATTGGGACACTGTCTAAAATGTAATTACAACTTTGAGATGTGTTGTTCTATTGTGTTAGCAGATCACTGAATTAGTTTGACATTTTACACAGTGTCCCAACCTTTATCGGAATTGGTCTCCTCAACTCCATTTGAAAACAGTCTTTTAGTGAGTTAATGCTCCCCATTGGTTATTTTTGTTGTATGTGGCATGGATTACCCTCCCTGGTGCGAACCATAATGCTTCTTTTGTAGGACCCCCTACTCTCAATCAAGAAGGTGAGGTCCCAGCGGCCACCATGTTGCTTTCTGTGCTGGCACTGTCCCGTAGTGAAAGCACACCAGAGTCTATGGGGGAGGATACAGTGCAGTCCATTTCGAAATAAGAAGGGTTCGCCTGCACGGAATCCGTAATGGGAGGCGGGACTAAATCTAAGGAAGCGGCTGAATCCGGAACAATGTCCGTGCCATTTTGGGTCAAAGATTCACAAGAGTTCACAATGTCTGTAGCTGGGAGAATGGTGGAAGGCTGGTCAGGATGTTCTAAAAGCGGGGGAGTGGGGGAGTCTGTTATTGGTGTTTGGTCAAGGGGGGGAGGTGTGGGTGACGGGGAAGGAGGCTCTGAGGAAATTACATCATTGATACAAGGAGAGGCAGGGACTAGCTCTTGGGAGTCTCCTATAGGGGCCTCCCTGGTTTGAGATTCATCTACTATTTCTAAATGAATCTCTGGAATGTCTGCCATATTGGTCTCTGGGGGGGCCATATTGTCTGGGTCCGTCATAAGAATGGGAGAAAATATGGGGGGTGGAGGAGTAGAGGAGCTGTCATGCATAGAAGGGTCCAAAGGTGCAGCCGGAGGTTCATCTGTCACTGGAGTATCAGATTTCAGTGCAATTTCGTCATTGTCCGGTGGGTTAGGGGACTCCAATGTTGTAGTGGGTGGAGGTTCTATGATAGGTATGGTGCTGATCAATGAAGAAGGAGGCACTGGAGAGGCAGAGGAGTCTTCTGAAGAAATGGGCTGAGTCTCCGGCAGCTCTGTACTTAGGGAAAAGCTAGTTTCATTCTCCTCGGGAAGATCCGAGTTTGCCTGCGCCTCTAGAGATTGCATCACTATAGTGGGGGGCTCCTCCGCACTGGGTAATAGAGGGTCTGTAACACAAGAGGCTTTGTGCAGAGGAGTGGAAGACAACAAATGCTCCTTACTAGCATGTATAACAGCATCTTTGCCCATTGCAATAGGTGTGGATAGAGAAGAAACTGAGTGGCCATTGGGGTCTTTTTTATGCTCAGGTTTACTGGGGTGCACCTCCATGAAGACAGGCACATCCCCGGTTATATCCACAGCTGAAGATGCGGTAGAGTCCATAGTGGAGACTGCAGTAGCAGCGGCTTCATGAAGAGGGGTGTCCCCAGCTCCCACTCTGGTGTAATCTTTGCTGCTATCGAACTGGCCCAGCAGGAGGCGCTGTTCGCCCGGTTTTCTCGGGGCAAGGAGAGGCTGCCGAGTGTAGCTCTCGCCGTCCGCCAGAGTCTCCGGGAGGGGCTGGTAGCGCGTCTCGGGCAGCAGGAGAATGCAGATGATGCAGATGAGAGTACAGCAGGCGAATATGATGTGGTGAAGGAAGTAGCCCTTTTGATTGTGCAGCTCCATGATGGGGGCGGTCAACATGCCGAAGCCCGCGCTGGCCAGGACTAGACCGACACCACCGCCCCTGTGGGAAAATAAAAGTGTCAAATAAAAGGCATATTTCACACACACACCAGTAAATCCTCAGTCTTAAAGTTTATAATCTGTTTAGTTTAATTAAAGGGGAATGCAGAGCCAGATATATTTCTACACCACATCTTGAAAAGATTAGGAGGACTGTAAATCTTCCAACATTGCTTCTGATGTATTATACTTGTCATTTTATCACACATCACCAGGGAGTGCTGCAGTACCACCAAAGGCACTCCCTTTCTTGCGGCTCTGTGCCCTTGCTATTGCCCATTTACACCACCAGATGGCGCCTCTTAAACAGGCAGTTCTTACATAACTGCAGATAATGGACTTCCACAGTACTGTCATGCAATCTCTAGAGGGGAAAGCTAATTCATACATGATGGAGAGTTGAGGGCAGGGCCAAAATGTTCTTGAAACATCTGGGATTTCTTACCAATGGTTTTAACAAGAGGTGGTGCTGATAACCTATGTGGTGAAGAATGCAATGATGTAAGTTTGGTCCATAAAATATATCATTGTATTAAGAGATGTCAAATTTTTAGCCAAAAGGGTTCAATATTGAAAGCAGTTTACATTCAAATGGAACTTTTAGGGCTGATGTGAATTTAAGCATTTCATTGCATTTTCTGACCCTGTGTTGAATGTGCATATGACAAATAAACTGAAACCTGAAACCTGAAGTTTTGATCCCATAACAACATAACAAGAGAATATTTAACATATAATTTGTGATCTCAAAGTGTGTAGAGATCTTGTAAACAAACAATACTTTGGCCAATTGATCAGACACTTTAACTGGGTACATTCATCCACTGTACTCCTCGAATGTCATTCTTTCATTCGCTTATCGCGGAGGCAACAGTCTAAGCAGAGATGCCCAGATTTCCCTCTCCCCAGACACTTCTGCCAGCTCTTCAGGAGGAATACCGAGGCGTTCCCAGGCCAGCTGAGAGACATGGTCCCTCCAGTGTGTCCCAGGTCTGCCCTGGGACCTCCTCCCAGTGGGACGTGCCTGAAACACCTCCCCAGGGAGGCACCCAGGGAGCATCCGAAACAGATGCTAGGAGCATGATCCTAGGAGCTATGTTGCCCGGGGCATTTTGCATCAAACCCCGTGACGTCGCCCAGTATGGCCGGGGCCCAAACCTGGGGCCAGACCTGAGGTTGGAGTTCGTATGAGAGTGCCTGGTGGCTGGGCTCAGCCCGAAATTGCGATGTGGGCCCGACCTCCTGTGGACTCACCACCCACAGAGGCAGCTGTAGCGGGTCGGTGCATTGTGGATCGGGCGGCAGTCGAAGGCCGAGGCCTCGATGACCTGATCCCTAGACACAGCAGCTAGCTGTTGGAACGTGAATGCATACTATAAATCTAATTTACCAAAGCTCTCCTCCTTACATTAAGAGCCCTTTGATGGTGTAGTGTTTTGAGTGAATACCTGATAACAGTGGGTGTGATCTCGGCGCAGAAGAAGATGCTCAAGTTGCTGACGGCGTGGGACGAGAACATGCCAATGATGGAAAAGGCAATGGAGAAGTTCTTATTCAGCGTACCCGAGCTATCTGCACACAAAGTACACATGGTGATTAACACGGCAGGTCCTGGGTAATCAGGGAACACAGCAGCACTGTTTGTATTTGTGTAACTACAGAAGTACAGAAGTATTTTCAAATAGAATTACTTTATGTACTCCACTTTGGTAACTAACTATTCACTTTATGTCATAACCTACACAAAGAAAATTACACAATATTTCAAATTCGCAAAAATCATTTACCAGACTATACCATCAAAATGTAACAAGCATCAAAGACCTAGGTTATCAGCAACTTTCATAAAAGGCACAGAATAAATTTTGCATGTAATTATGCAAAATGTCTTCCATTATCTGTATTCCAATATTATTGCCTACAATACATTCTACAAGCCTTTACAGTGGCCGTTAAAATAAAAGAATAAATGTTATGTGGCAGAAATGACACATATGCAACTTTAGCTATAGCGTGTTAATTAGTCTTTTTATCAGTCAGCCATGAATACAAATAAATACCATCAATGTTGCGTTAATATAAGCTAACAAATAATTATTCTAATCATCTTTGAGGTTTTAATTATGGTCACTACACCTGTTCTTTACCCTTAGCACCTTTAGCACCATGCAACATGCTAATAGCAGCTAAATAAAAGCTCATATACAGTAATCATTTCCTAATCAAGCATTGCAACATGAACATGATTTAAAGACCTCATTATCATACAGACATGATGATTGTTGCTTGTTAAAGAATAGATTCTTCCCGCAGGAGGATTAGCGAGGGGAGAATACAGGGTCTGATAAACATTGGAACCAGGCCAGTTGTGAAATTCTCAGCTCAATCGCAAAGAGACTCGCCCCGTTTAACACAAAGGAGATAAATAAGTAAAAGCTAACCGTAATTACATCTAGGACTGCAGCCTAATGATATAGTGCAGGCCAAGTCCAATCTTGCCTACAAAGCATCCTAGTGATGACAGACCCAGTGGATTGAGGCAAAAAGATTGTAATATGGCTGGATGTGTGTTAACAAAATCCTGATCCATGGAGAGATTTTCTGTACAAAGCCATGCCAATTTTGCTTAAGCATGTGAAGATTATGAGCATGCAATTTATCTAATGCTAATGACTGCATATGCATTTGAATGTAATGTTGTCAATTAACATAAATTGTTCCACAATGCTCAAGCCCAATGTTTTATATTATAGACAATAAATGAAAATCATGTCATACCTATATTCAGATGGCCGCTGTATTTCCCGAGCACTATGGAAAGAGAAAAACACAAAGTATTATGTGAACAGCTAACAAGACATCTTTATTTCCAAAATAGCCCCTATGCCGCACACTCAGCATAAATGCAAATGTATGTTTTTCCACGACTAAGTAGCTTGTCAAAAGTAGGGCACACATTTACAGAACTATAACCTTGTTGTGGTGTCGGCGTTGACCTTTAAGTCCCACTCCGTTGTCATTGAGTCATTGGTTAGTGTCCAGTCCAGACTATCTGAGTGACTTTTGGTACACATTGACTAAAACAGCAGTTAATAAGCATGTCCAAAGAGTCCTTAGCTCAAGGTATTATCTACTCACAATACTGTTCATCTACAGAGGGCTTTCAAGTGTGATAGTGTGATAGTCTTTTTCTACAATTTCACATATGGATAGGGGTGCTATGTAGACAGTATTCACTTTTAGACCTTTGTGATGACTTTTGGGAAACACTATAATAACTGCAGACTATAAAGAATTAATGTAGGATTAGTTTAGCACCTTTTTCATGAAGCACAAAGAATTACTTCAGCATTAAAAACACACACTGCTGTTCATGTTTAAGTTATAACCCTGTGAAAAGCTTTGCCAACGTGTGACCATCCACGTTTGTAAACCGATTATTCATCAAAATATTGTCACTAATATATTTATTGATGTTTTATTTCTACAGAATAATGTGCAGATATAGTGTTGGCACGTTTTCCAACAGACTAATAAAAAATAATTAGTTGCTCAGGTAATTTGGCATTTCTTTTATCACGATTTGGGACTGGCATAAATTCAAGCTGGAGTTCTTGGTTTTGCATTACAACATTAATTTTATTTTATTTTTTTACATTTTGACTATATTGTTCTATAATAATTACTAGATGCATCTACATTTGTAACTACAATATTGTGGGATATGACATGACTGGTGTACTATTGATTTTTCCACTATCCAGTATTTCTCATCCAGCTCCCAAACAAACTGATGACATTTAATTAATGCTACCGTACATTGCAAAGCTGTAACCAACCCACTCGCCCGTGTTTTATCAGCCGAGTGCCTCGTTCTACGGACCAATTTAGATTATCCAGAAACATCATAAATCAAAATCTCAATAAAACAAGCTGAACTATAGTGTACTTACAGTTGAGCAGGCCCAGTTGAAGCAGTGAAGCCAAAGCCGTGATGATCATGAACATAAGAAGACCACCTCTTCGCCCCATGAGACCGACAGCTGGGCAGAGTGCCATGCAGGATGCCACAGCGATGCCCGCCATAGTGTAGTAGTCTGCATAGAAGTTGTGAAACATGGTAGTCTCCAAGGCCTCGGGGTCCATCATGCTGCGAGCGAAGCAGTGGTGAATCCCGTACCCCGTTAGTCTGCAATTGAGAAAAAAGTAGGAAAAACGTCATGAATAAAGGCAATTTTGATGTGGACAAATGTAAACGTAGCTATTTTAACCCTAACCATACACAAGGATAAATCAGGACAGAATTAGGACTAACTAGAACTAGACCAGGCCTACACCAGGACTAAACCAGAACTAAAACATGGCAAGACCAGGACGAAACCAGGACTAAACCAGTACTAAACCAGCACTAAACCAGGACTAAACCATCACTAAACCAGGACTAAACCATCACTAAACCAGGACTAAATCAGAAGTAAACCAGGACTAAACCAGCACTAAATCAGAACTAAACCAGCACTAAACCAGGACTAAACCAGGACTAAACCAGCACTAAATAAGAACTAAACCAGGACTAAATTAGAACTAAACCAGGGCTAAACAAAGGCTAAACCATGACTAAACTGGACTAAACCAGTGCTGAATCAGGACCAAACCAGGACTAAACCAGAACAAAAACAGGGTAAGATCAAGGCTGGATCAAGACAAGACCAGGGCTAAACCAGCACTAGACCAGAGCTAAACTAGGCCTAAACTAAACAGGACTAGTCCATATGTATTGTCTCTTGGATTATATGTATTAATATTTTAAAATATTTTACAGGCCACAATTCATAACCTTACAAATCTAACAAATCTCAAACACACACACACACACCCCTGTCTGGTGGAGGTCTAATGTTTCATAAGGACAGCGCTCATGCAAAATTGATGCTGAACAGAAAGTCATGGACACAGAGCTGAAGGCGTATCTAAAGCCGGGTTTGAGACAGACAGAAATGGACAGTTCCCACCGGAGATGTAAAAAGAGCGGGCACAAGCAGGGATGGAAAGACAAGCGGTGAGAGAGGCTTATCAGAGCTGTATGGAGTCCCCAGGTGTCTGAGTCTCACCACACATAGGCAGGATCCTAACAGTAAGAGCAAGGATTATGCTTACGAGTTGACGCAGAGCACGACAATGTTCTTCCACAGGTTCCTCGTCCCCACCATTTTGACAATGCAAGTCTTTTTGGGTTTCTTCTGAAGGGCATGTTGGAGTTCTGGAAATACAAGTTTATGTCAAAGTACAACAAAACATGCAGGGAAGTATCTACGGTAAAATATCAAAAGGTTAAGGTCCTATTTTATTCCAGACATTAAAAGATCATGAAAAGCTAATGGCAAAATTTTCAACTTGAAACTATAGACCCTCAAAGTTTGTCAACAGAAAGTTCTAAATCCCGGGAATGGAGGCAACTGGAGGCAAGACGATAATACATTTTCAATGGAGAAATGAGCATTAGCCACAAAAAATTTACAAATGATAACCACTCTGCTACATGTAGGTGATGTCAGAGCCTGGTTAGGAAACATTAGTGAATGTACCTCACATTGTATGTTTACATAATGTACACATTAGTAACTGTTAAGACTTTTGGTTGGAGGCAAAATTCCTGATTTTTAGGTTTGACGGGACAAGTCCTCACAGAAATGTTGAAGACAGAAATGTTGAAGACCACAACAGTTTGTTCAGTTATAAGTTCAGAATTATTCAACCACAAACACTACTCTTTTTCTGTAATGTTAACTCACTTTTGATTCAGTCGCCTCCATTCCAGAATTTTGAACATTCCATATGACCAACATTTTATATGGACCCTTTAAAAGATTTCTGAATGAAAATGCTAACTGTACAGTAATCCATTCATTAAATAATCATACAATGTGTGGTACGTTCACTAATCATTACCATTACCTACATGTCGCAGAGTGGTTGGCATTTGTGAAAAAAAATATCTTCATTTTCAATATTGTGTGACTAATGCTAATTTCTCAGTTGAAAATGTATTATGGTCTTGACTCCAGTTGCCTCCATTCCGGGATTTAGAAATTTACAAACTTTGAAAGGGTCTATAGGGACTGAAAAATGATCGTACTAACAAACTAACCAACAAGAGTAACTAATGGCCACCAATTAACATTATGCTTAGTGCTGGTGATGTTGATGTGTGAGTTGCCAGAGAAACACACCTCGGCTTTCTCGGTACTGCACATGTTGACTCAAGCATGTGACAGCATTCCCCCACAATGCCTGGAGGTTATCTCAAGCTTCGGATCCCATGGCTAGGTTACAAGAAAAGGCTATCTTCTATCAACCTCGACGCAAATCACTGTTTATTGTCCCAGAAATATGATATACGTTTTTGTCTTTTATCAGTAAAAGTGATAATGAATTGGACGCCAGGTTTTTGTTTTTAGTGCTGAGGATGAAAAATTACAAAATGGCTGCTTGGAACAGTCAGTTACTATAAGAGGATGAATTAGTATCAATGTAATTTTCTCAAGTGCTGCATCAGCATGTTGTGATAAAAGTCAATTTTACAATGAGTGGGTTCCTGGTAAAAGTCCAAAGTTCATTTAGTTATTTCAAAACTGGGCCAAAAAGTCTATGTGGAAATGATAGGAGTGGGTCAAAAGAGCTCAAGACTTCTCATTTTGAAATAGAATTCAATGTTGAAATGCACAACAAGTGTATGTCTGTATAATTCATTTACTGCATATAATTTTGGCCAAATAAGTGAACATTTTTTAAATACAAGCTCAAACACTTATCAGAAGAAATTTTTCAATTCAGCCACATTTATACAGTTGTAAGATAATAATAGATTTGTGAATCAGTGGCAGAGCAGAGTCTAAAATAGGGCCTGCATTGTGCTTATAGTAGCCCCAACATCCTTAACCAATAATGCCCCCCATATGGCAAATTACATTATTATGGTTCCTTTGTAAGCATCGAAATGAAATGGCGTCAAATACTTCTTTAACCAGTGCTGCGATAGAGCTTATTCATATAAAAGATTCTGCTCTTTGTTGGCTGCTTCTCATTTCACCCAAGTGACAGGTGTGAGCTAACCATCCATTAGCCATGAGGCCGCTGTAAATCTGCTGTGCACCCATCATCTTACCTCTTCAGGCCCACCCACGGGGGCTGTAACATCATTAATTAGACTCCTAAAGTGTTGTAATGTGATGCTCATGCACCCACTCTCACGTCTAGAGTGGCCTGTTACTATAGTAACCAGACAGGGTATGGCTATAACCTTGTCAGGGCATACGTATTTAGGTATGAGGCAGCTGGGGGACACTTTAATAAAGAGAGATCTAAACTCAGCGGCCACTTTATTAGGAAGACCTGTCCCACAACAATGGAAGGGTATTTAAGTGACTTTGATCATGTTGTCGTTGTTGACTGCTCTGAGTATTTCAAAAACTGCTGCTTTATTGAGATGTTCATGCGCAACTATCTCTAGAATTTGTAAAGTATGGTCCCAAAAAGAGAAAATATCCAATGAGTTGCAGCTCTATTGGTGAAAATGCCTTATTGACACCAGAGGTAAGAGAATCGCCCCAATGGTTCAAAATGATAGAACTGTAAATAAAATCAGAAAACTTCAATATTAGTCAGGGTTGTATTTTTTTGTCACACTGAAGACTGCTGCTATCAGTGTCATACATCAGAGGACCTCAGGGGCCACTTTATTCGGTACAAAGTGTTCCTAATAAAGAGACCAGTGCATGTATGTACCTGCAAGGATGTTATTTGTGTCCGGCTCGACTGGGTTCTTTTTGGCGATGAGACCCATGAGCCACTTGGAGCGGCCATATTGTTGAGTGGCCAGCAGCCAGCGCAGTGACTCAGGGAAGATCCTGGAACAGGCAGGGCACATGTTGGTATCAGACACTTTTGTTTCGATAGCAGCCACCATTGTTGACACACATGAGTAAAAACCAGTATGTACTGTACATAAAGCTAGATAGACCTTGTTAATCCAGTTTCTATAACAACATAAAACAATTGAGAGCTGAATGTCGTTAGGCATAGACACGCACTTTTGTTTTACTATGTACAAAACTAACATGGTAAATTGAGTTATCTTTCATCACTTTTTTTTTTTTAAGTAAATATTTTTGTTAAAAAGGGGCAGAAAACATAAGATTTTCCGCACTATAAGGCACACTTATATATGGATTAATTCTGGTTGTGCTTACTGACCTCCAAGCGATTTTGTGTCACACGGCGCTCAAGGCGCTCCGTCTAAATGTTTTGGTACGACTTTGGTAAACTACAAAGCTCCG